>JASDQU011402619.1:39953-63888 GCA_032191745.1 Picea mariana | reverse complement strand
AACTTCTGGAAGTTCCATTCCGAGATGCTCTATCCCATTCTCCCTGCAACCATGCTACCCTCCTCTTCCTCCTCTTCTCCAATTACAACTATGGATTTCACTTCAATATCGTCTGCAAGGGAGATTGGACAATGATAATTAGCAATTTAGTCGTCGATCGTCGTCCTCTACTTTGTTCAACTAAAGGTGGAGATAAAGCGTGCAGAGGCTTTCAATTATGACGCCTTCTCCCCAACTATTCTCTATTCAACGAAAGTTCGCGATGACCACTTTCATGTTTCGGCTGGTGTCTAAATTCGTGAGGGTACACTTGACAAAAAATACAGGTTGGGATGGAAGGATACACTTGAATTCTAACCATAATTTTTGTGGCAATCAATCTTCAGATTCACAATGCTTCCAAAGCCTTTATTCTCCCGAAAAATAGGATCAAAACTAGGAACTGGTCGTCTATATCTGGCAATGAATCGATCTTTGAACACTCGACTTGTCTGAAATCATGGTAATTTGAACCAAATCTTCTAGATGCAACGACCGTTCAACCCAACAATAATAGGAAGGGTGATCGACTGTTAAGCTGATGGGATTGATTATTAAGCTTCTTTCTCGAAGTTCCATTCCGGTCACCCACGTACTTCCCATGCAAAATCATGGTATGATAGATGGAGGAAAGACTAGGAACCGTCAGATGGACACGCGTCACTTGAGAAGGCTCCTGACACAACTTTTTCACGGCATTAGTTTCAAAGAGATTTATATTAACTCTGTAGAAATGAAATGTAATCAAATCTATCGCATTTAAGACGTTAAGTGAACTATAACTAGACTCTTCAGTAAACCTCTATTTCGAAACAACTTCAGAAATCTAGAAATTTCTGCATCGGAATCCTCTCAAGAATTTTTAGATTGATACAGACTCTTCTCCATAATCGTCCATTCAAGTTGTAGCTTCTGATTTAGTGAATTATGTAGCTGAGCACAAAGATTGGTGTCTCTTAATCTAACAGTCTGGTATCAGAGCTAGGCAAATTGAGTGAGAGTTTCATTGAGCAGTTAAGTCAGAGTGTTAAGTAGAGCATGTAAGGAGGAGTCGCTTTCTGTGGAAGAGTAAAGGTAGACCATGTGAAGAAAATCGTTGCATCTTGATCTTTTAATCTGGTATTTTCAGATGAGGAGCCCGCCAAGCTAGAGAGGAGGCCACATAACTGAGGGTTTAATTCAGATTGCTAAGGCAACAGTACGAAGAGAAATCTGATCAAGGGTTTATAAATTGTTGACCTACATTAAAAAGCCAACCAACACTGGAGAAAAACCAAATTATCAAATCAAATTACAGAACAACAAATCCCTAACTTTAGGAAAACAGTATTTCTACCTTCTTATCAGAAACTTGTTGCTCCACAACTACCCTTATTAATTTAGAAATCCTTGTATTTTGAGTTTATTGTGAAAACCACAAGTATATTGCACTTTTCATTAAAAGGTTCAATTTGATAGGGATTTGGATATTTTATTTGGGATCCTAGACTCTCAACATAAAAGCGAAATCGATAAAAAAAAAATTACTTATTAAAACAATTTAAAAGAATGATATAATAACTCTACAAATAAATAAATAATTTTAATATGACTTATACATCTCCTTTATACTACTTTATAAATGTATTTTCAATACTTTAAGATCTATTGTATCAACCATATAGTACAAAGTTATAAATATCTCCATAAAAATTAAAAAAACCATAATATATATTTTTTAATCATATTGTTATTAAGCACATTTAATTTGCTATTACCAAATAATTTACCGTTACCGAGTACCTAACAATTCGTAATTACAATGTGCCTAGATCCTAATAATGTGGACTAAGATTTATTATCAATTAAACATGACGAAGTAACCACACTTACAAGGTGCACAAGGTATTATTTCCCTAGTCAGTACCTACAAGGTGTTCTAAAATATAGAGCCTTATATCGGTTGACTGTTTTTTTAATTAAATTAATGATGGTCCACACCAAGATTCTCTCATAGTAAAAAAAAAAATACTCCCAAAAAAAAGCATTCCACATGCTTCTTAATGTTTTGTTTTCCCATTTGAACAAATTCTAGGGATTAATTTTTTATTTTTTATGTTTCTATGAATTCTAGGGATTAATTTTATTTTTATTTTTTATGCGTGCAATGCTCTTATCTCCATTTAAATTAATTAAATTAGTTGGATTTAAACCAACCACGTGCACTATATTGTTTAGAGTAGAAGAGATGTTTCGTGTTAGTAAGTGGTGAATAAACTAAAATAAGATTAACACTGACATGATACATAATTAAAAAAAAAAACATAAAAATAATGATAATATAAACAAGGTTTCTTTCAATTTAATAATAATATAAATTAACATAAATAAAAAATATTAATTATAAATGAACAATAATTTATATTAATTTTTAAACTAACATAAATTTATATTTAATTATATTTTTAAAAATAATTTTATAAAATAAGATTAACATTGACTTGATACATAAGTAAAAAAAAAAACCATAAAAATAATGATAATATAAATAAGGTTTTTTTTTAATTTAATAATAATATAAATTAACATAAATTTATATTGATTTTAAAACTAACATAAATGTATATTTAATTATATTTTTTTAAGCATAAACAAGTTTTGTATTTTGTTTTATGTGTTTAAAGTAATTAGTAAAAACAAATATATCAATACTTGTTTTAAGTATATGAAATTAATTTATGTCATATTATGGGAATGGCGAAGGTGGTATGAAATTGATTTATGTTATAATCTTATGGGAACGATGGAGGTGGTCTCTTTTAATGTAACATTTAATAAGTATATAAAATTAATTTATGTCATATTATGGGAATAGTGAAGGTGGTATGAAATTGATTTATTGTCATAATCTTATGGGAATGATGGAGGTGGTCTCTTTTAATGTAACATTAAATAAATAAATAAAAGTGGATGATACATTCCATATATTTAGAAAAATAAATTTACATTAATGTAGTGTGTATTTATGTTATAATTTTATGGAAATGAAGAAGGTAGTTTTTTTAGTGTAGAAAATGTGTTTATTTAAAAGTTAAATTTTTGTGTTTTTTTTTTTTTAATTTCAATTTTTAAAATATGAAATGTTTATAAAATTAAAATAAATTTACATTAATTTAATATTATTGTTTATATAAACATTTTTTTCTAAAATGATAAAAAATGATAATAATTTCAAAAATATCATAACAATTACATTGAATATTGCTTTAAAAATATAACACTGAACTGACCACATGTTTATGACTAATATAAAGAAGAGTAATTTCTTGTCACATAGCATTGAATATAGATTGATAATACACATAATGAAACTTTTTTCTAATAAAAACTTAAGATGTGGATTGTAGAAGAGATCTTGCATTTTGTGTTGGAGCTGTTCAATTTTGTAACAATTTTTTTTTTAAATGATTAGAGTTTGACAATATAAAATGTTAGAGTTGTTATTAATTCAAAATATTAATAGGATTTTTTATTATTATTTAGGTTAAACTTAAAATTTATGTAAAATTTTTATGAGATTTGTGGTTGAAAAGAAGGTCCATTTATTAGAAGATTAACTTACTCTTTTTTTTTCCATTTTCTTCTAATCTTCTTAAATAATGAGATATTAAAACAAAAAGTTCAAAATAAAAAGAAAATTAAACTAATAACTCTTTTGTCTTTTGAATTGTTTTTTTTTTTTTTTTAAATAGGTTTGATAAATTCATGTTTATTGTGTATTACTAAATAAACAGAGGCTCAACCTTTGATACAAAACTTCCATAGCTTTTGGTGAAAGAGAAGAAAAACCTTTGATGAAAACTTCATAGCTTTTGGTGAGGGTGAAAAAGATGTGTAATTGCATTTGTAAAGTTAATAAAATAAAATCAAAATAAAATTGAATTGAATTGATTAGAGAAAAAAAAAATGTTTAGCTTTTGGTGAAGGTGAAAAAGATGTGTAATTGCATTTGTAAAGTTAATTAAATAAAATTGAATTGATTTGATTAGAGAAAAAAAAATGTTGTATGGCAATTTAGAAGATAAGAGGTTTAAAAAAACATAAATAGTATAAAAGTTAAATAAATTAATATAAATTAATTTTATTTATTGATAATAATATATTTGGGGTGAGATGTATATTTTTTTGGTTCACATTAAATTAAATGGAAAAAAATGACATTTAATGTTTAATGTGAAAAAAAAGAGAAATGAAAGACAAATAAGTACATAAATTAATATAGATTTGTCGAATTTTAAGGAATGAAAAAATATGAAAGAAAAATGGTTTTTGCAATTTATTTATTGGGAAATGGAAGTAGTGACTAACCTATGGCTTTCTTATGGAATTAACTCATTTAAAATCTAGATGAGAAATATTGTACAATGTGATTCTCGCTTGTGACAAGGTTAATGACATGCATATGATCATTGATTTTTGATAGTGATGTAATTTTCACATTCAATCAACTATGACCAATCTTTTATTGTGTAATTAATGCAATTGGTTGGGAATTAATGTGATCATTTATTGTTTACTATTCATTGTATTACTAGATTGTTTTTAAGGTCTACCTAGTCCCTTTGATATGTAAGCTCAATAACTCTCTTGGGAAGTGTGCCCCATTTATGTGGACCCATAACCCCCCTTGGGAGGTATTCCTACTTGTATTATGTATAATTACACAACTAAACCTTATTTGTATATTATTAACTTGAGTGATCTTGTTAAGGCAAGTGATCATTCTTTATGTTATATGCATCATTCTTTAATCTAATATGATTCAGGTGGATATTGGTGGCCACCCACCTCTTCCAACTGGCTCACATACAGTTTTCATCTTGGCATTTTTTTTCTAGATTTTCAAGTGCTAAACTTCCGAGGCCGTTTTGAGGCCCTAAACACTATTTTTTGGGCCCTCCACATTCATACTATAGTCAAAGTCAAAGTGTGATGGAAACATGTGTAGTCCTTGGATATACCTTTTCAAAGAGATATCGTGCGCCTAAAAATGAGATCGTATGCAAAAGTTACGACCCCGGGAAGTTGATGTACCAACTTACCCCATCGAGACCCATATGACTTTTGGCACTTCATCTCCTAAGGTTAGGTTTTTGAATGTATAGGGTTTTATGATTACTTCTTGATGCTAAAAAGGCTCGGAGGCTTCATTTTAATATCCTCAGGAGAATGCGTGTAGTCGCCACATCTCTTCTCAGAGATTAGCTACCACCATTCGAGCAAGATTGTTTGATTCTGCATTTTAGAGTTTCAACATATTTCTTTATAGAATAGAATTTAAGTTTCATTGTATCTCTGTTATTGTTCATTGTATCTTTGTGTCAATGTTATATCTATCTGTGTTTCATTTCGTTCTGCTCATAAATCTGGATCAGTGGTATCAAAGTGGTATGTTCTTCATTTGTTTCTTTGTTCATGTCCCCAACGTGTCAGTGTATAAGCAGTTGGGACTCGAACTGGTTGAGCCTTTGCAAGATCGACCTTGTCGAATCTGACGACTGCCTATGGGGGAATAAAAGAGAGACGATGGGGCAGGAGATCCCTTCAAACTATTTCTTGAGGAAGCCCTCACGCGAAAGACGAACAAGATGATGGATAATTTTGCACAAATCCTTCGACGACTGCCAACAGGCGACGCATATTCCTCGAGTGGAGGCACCACCCCCTTCAAGGTATAGATCAATTTTGATATTCTTATATTTGAAGGTCAGATAGTTGCAGATGTTGTAGACAAATGGTTAAACCTTCTAGAATGGTATTTTTCTATCCATAACTTTTCCAATAGAGAAAATATTACATTTGCGATCCTTAAGACCGTCCCCCATGTCAAATATTGGTGGAGACTTTATATGAGCAATAGGCAATAGAGGAATCTTCATTATTTTCAGTTGCACCCACTTGGGGTTCTTTCAGGGATGTTATTAAGAAACAATACTACCATGTTGGAAGTTATGATGACTTATATACAAGATGGACCACACTGCGGCAAGAAAGGGACCAAACAGTGCCAAAGTTCACCAATGTCTTCCATACCTTGTGCACCAAGATGGGTATCAAAGACTCTGAGCGAAATTTGGTGCTCAAGTACTGGGACGGTCTACATAGATACATACATAAAGAAATGGAGTTTATGGACATCTCATCCTTGGGCACGGCCTATCGATATGCTATCAAAATCGAGTAGAAGCTTAAACAAAAGACGCGATAGTTTGGGTCTATGAACCCCTCACAACAGAAGAAAGGAAAAGGCAACCCTAACCTGCAAAACAAAGGACAAAGCAAGGAAGGACAACCTCAGGACAACCATTCTAAGCCGCAAACAAAGAAGGAAAATCAGAATACAAAGAAAGACACCGGGAAGTGGTGCGAGTTCCATAAGAGCCCTTGACATAGCACCACTAAATGCCTCTCAAAATAGTCATTGGTGGCCGAGGTGAAAGCCTTTGAATCAGATGTGGGTTTCGACTCTGAGTTAGAACCGGAAAAAGTGAGACAGATCATTGACGCAGAACCCAATGCCACCGTTGCTACCACCAAGATCCAACCCAGTGAATTTGATGAACCAAAGGAAGGTGAGCGCCTCTTTTATTCACAGAAGTGGGTGAAGGGTAATCCATTGCACTTCATCGTTGATAGCGATATCTGGAAGAACCTCATCTCAGTGAAGGTCGTCAAGCGATTGGCTCTGCGAACAACACATCACCCACAACCATACACCATCGGATGGCTCCGCCAAGTGAGCGATCTCCACGTCATCCAACAATGTCGCCTACCCTATGACATCAAGCCCTTCAAAGATGAGGTATTGTGTGATGTCGCTCCCCTTGAAGTTTGTGATGTTCTTTTGGGCCAACCTTATTTATGGAAACGTCATGTTGTATATGAGTCTAGGCCTCATAGTGTTATTATTACTTTGGACAAAAAATTGTACAGGATACTGAGGTAGTCTCACCTACTTTCATTTCCTTGATCTCTTCCAAGCAATGCAAGAAGGTCATCTCTCGGATAGGGAAGTTTGTCTTCTTCATGATTCACACTCAAAGTGAGCGGAAGGTTGCAACCACATCAATGGCCTCCACGACAGGTCTCTCCACACACAAAAAAAAAGTGGATAAGATTGTGGAAGAATACAAATACATCTTCTCCTCACCCACTTGGGTACCTCTGCACTGTCAAGTCAAGCATTCAATCGATCTAACCCTTGGCGCACCGCTACCCAATGGGCCAGTCTATCACTGCTCTCTCTCATAAAATGAGGAAATCAAGAGCTATATCCAAGAGCTTCTTGAAAAAGGGCACATCTGACCAAGCTCATCGCCTTGTGGAAGCCCAATCGCCTTGTCGCAACATGAAACATTCGATGATTTGAAGCAACGCTTATGCTCAGCCCCAGTTCTCTCATTACCTGACTTGCAACAGGCTTTTGAGATAGAGACAGATGCTTCCGAGTATGTTGTGGCCGCAATTCTCACCGAGCACAGACATCATGTGGCCTATCATAGTGAGACACTATCATATATTGTTCGTAAGTACACTGTCACGTGGCTTGTACAATGTACTCCATTGTACAAGCCTACTGCCATTGGAGGCATTACATTCTCGGGAAGGAGACAATCATCCACACTCATCATAAGTCATTGCAGTTCATTGAGACACACGGAAAATTGCAAAATGAATTCCATCATAAGTGTTCCACATACTTGTAGTAGCTCCATATCAACATCAAGTATAAGACATGGATCACCAATTGTGTCGTTGACTGACTCAATCAATCTCCAATTGCAACACTAGCCACAATGCTACACTCCTGCGGACATTAGACCTTCGGATGGCCCCAACTCTATGAGAGAGATCCTGACTTCGCCACTATCTACCATATGTTGGGCACGAACGCAGTTGTCACTGATTTCCATCTCCAGGATAGGTTGTTGTTCCATCTAGGCCATCTCTGCATCCCATCAAGCGAGCGAGCGAAGCTGATTTGGGAAGCTCACTATAGTCAGGTGGCAGGACACTTTGGTGTAGAAAAGACAGTAGCAACATTACAAAAACATTTCCATTGGCCGAAACTTTGACAAGATGTGAACAAGTATATTAGGTTTTGCATGGCATGTGACATTGCCAAATCGATCATTAAGAAACAAGGCATGTACACCCCTCTTCCCATTCCCAACAAGCCCTAGGAATCCATCTCGATGGACTACATGCCAGACCTTCCTTCAACCAAGCAGGGAAATGATTGTGTTTCTGTGGTTGTTGATCAATTTTTCAAGATGGCGATTTTGGCCACCTACAAGAAGAGCATCACAGCGGAGGCCACTGCCAAGCTCTTCTTCAAATGAGCATGGGTACATTTTGTGATACCACAAATCATCGTCTCATATAGGGACAGTTGGTTCCTCAACACATTCTGGTCGAGCCTCTGGTCACGGTTAGACACCAAGCTCACCAAATCCACTGCCTTCCACCCCCAAACAGATGGCCAAATCGAGGTTGTCAACATGATGATCATGCATATCTTACACATGTACAATTCCAAGAACCCATGCACATGGGATGAGAGTATTCCCTATGTTCAACACAATTACAACAAAGCCATACATAGCTCAACTGACCACAACCCCTTTCAGGTGGGGTTGGGATTTCGACCATTGGGTCCCATGGATGTTTCACTACCTCTTGTGTCCACATAGAAAGAATCGGCCCATGCTCAAACCGAAGCCAACAAAGCCACCCGGTTCATTGAACGAATCCAACAAATCCACCAACAAGTTCATGATATTTTGTAGAAGTCTAATACCAAGTACAAGCAACGCCATGATCAACAACAAGTGACAGACAAGTATTAGGTGGGAGATAAAGTTTGGTTGCATTTGCAGAAAGAATTCCTTAAAGGATGCCATCAGAAGCTTCATCCAATCCGCTATGGAACTTACACCATCACCAAGGCTGTGGGTGACAATGCTTTGGAGCTCAACATTCCCCCATTCCTTGGCTTGCACCCAATGTTTAATGTGGACCTCCTTCGACCATACTTTCCACCATTATTGAACACCTCATATATAATAGAACAATTGACACTGACAGAGCTCAACCATGACTGAATGGAACAAGAATTCACTAATCAAATCGTGGACACACAGGTCAAGGGCACTCACCAATAGAAGCTTCAATTTATCAGGTTGTCAAAGCGGGGCAGCTTCAATTTTATCGTGTTGTCAAAGCAGGGTAGATTGATGACCACTTTGCAGAGATAGTCCAGTTCCTGTCAACAGGAATGGCACCTAGTGAGTATACAATTCCCCAGAAGAAGCAACTAGTAGTGCGCGCTGCTGACTTTTCACTTATAGTTGGACAACTATACAAAATGGGACCTGATGAGATATTGAGAAGGTGTGTTATGGAGGAAGAGCGACCATTGATCCTTGCTGAATCTCACGAAGGCATCGTTGGAGGACACTACGCAGGGAAAACAACTGCGCAGAAGGTTCATAGAGCCGGCCTTTGGTGGCCTACCTTACACAGAGATGATAAAGACTATTACAGAGGCTGCAATGTATGCCAAAGAGTTGGGAAACTATCCAGAAGAAATGAAATGCCCTTAGCACCATAACTGACCCTACAAGCATTTGATAAATGGGCCATTGACTTCATGGGACCTATAAACCCACCAGGCAAGCAGACAGGAGCAAGGTACATCATTACTGTGACAAAATATTTGACCAGATGGGCCGAAGCAAGAGTAGTGAAGGACTGTAGTGCAACTACAGTTGCGCGCTCCATATTTGATGACATCATAACCAGGTTTGGATGCCCAAAGATCCTTATGAGTGATCAAGGCACACATTTCATAAATAAAACAGTTGAAGCCATGACTGAGGAATTTGCAGTCCACCATCAGAAGAGCACGCCTTACCATCCACAAGCAAATGGGACAATGGAAGCATTCAACAAGATCTTGGAGACAATGCCGACAAAGATTTGCAGTGTTAGTAGAAATGATTGGGATTTAAGAGTACCAGCGATACTATGGGATTATAGAACCACTTGTAAGAAGCTAACAATGCAAACCCTTTTTAAGTTGGTGTATGGTCTCGAATTCGTTGTCCCAATGGAATAATTGGTACCAAGCCTAAGAATTATTGCCTTTATAGATATGGATAACACTAGCGCTATTCGAGAAAGGCTTGCATAGTTGGTCAAACTAGAAGAAGACTGATTTATTGCAGGATTCCATCAGCATGTACAGAAGGAAAGAGAGAAGGCCTACCATGACAGACACATTAAGAAGAAGGAATTTAAGCAAGGTGATCTGGTATTGGTATATGACAGTAAATTCATGAAGCATCCAGGAAAGTTTAGAATGCATTGGCTCGGGCCATATGAGGTCGCCTATGTTACAGAAGGAGCAACTGCATAGTTTAAGACTTTGAAGGGATAATGGAAGGAATGATTAGTGAATGGGAGCCAACTGAAATTGTATCATGACAACTAGCTGCGTCGCAGCTCTCAGTAAAAGCATGCGGAAAAGGGTCTAGGTACCAGTTGCAGTTGAAATTGGGTACCCGACATAGAACATACATTCTGCACAAGGAAGGAGAGGAGGCATAGAGCATAAAGCAAAGGTTGCACTGCGCAGTTTGAAGTCGAAGTAAAATAGAAAGATCAGATCTAAAGTGCCTCGGGATGAGTCACATGTGAGTGTTGGGGGGTTGTTGGCCCTTGGTTATGAAAGTTAGAGAAGAGTAAGGAAGAAAAGGCAAAATGCGAATTACGCGGAAGACACAGTGACTGTTACTGGGTCGAAGTGAACAAAAGAGTAGAAAAGACGAAGTGAAGTAAAAGGAAGCAAGTCGTTGGATGAGGAGATCAAGGATGACAGATCAACAAGAAAGATGAATTGCAAACATCTCAGTAAGAGGAAAATTCCACCGTTGGATGCTTTGGAGCACCGCACGAGAAGGAAGGAAAGATAGGTTGGCAAAGCCCTGAAAATGTGAGTCAAGTTGACCTAGGGTTTTAGACACCTAGGGTTTTGGTATCTAGGGTTTTGACACCTAGGTTTCGGCCTAAGGATGTCGGTGAGCTATTGTAATGTATAAATAAGAACCTAGATGAGGGAAGAGGGTTCATTCAAGTTTTGTTATTGGTATGAGCGATTATTGTGTGAGAGAGAAGTGCTGAGTGTAGAGCCTTATGGGATTGTAATATCTTTAGCTGGGTGCGAAGATCAACCCTGCAGCTAGTGCGCAGGGAGGGGAGAGATAGAGAGAAGAAGAAATAAGATCTGCTAGCTAAGAGCGGAGACGAGAACTGTATGCTCCATCTTAATATATTATAAATCACAGTTCTGTGGACGTAGCTCTAGAGAGAGGGTGAACCACATATATTTTGTGTTGTGTGTGATTGTTGCTCTGTTCTTTGTCATTTGGAAGACCATTATTGCATTACTGTGTTAGATCTGATAGATAGTTCTGAAGAGTATATCTGAACTGGTAATTGATATATGAATTTTGTATTGAGTTTGTATTGGATCCACTTGATATTCCCTTGGTTGTAGACATCTCTGTCCTACAACCCCCCCATAGCTGCTCTAGTTGAGACTGCATCTGCTTCGTAGGTGTTGCTGAAAGGGACGGTAGTTAGGGCTTGTTGGTGCGCTCTTGGAGCTGAACCCTGGGTCTGCCCCTGTGCCAACAGTCACCTCAATGTTGACACGAGGTAATGATTATAGTGAGATCCACCATGTGGGGAGAAGATTGTCATGTTGAAGCGAGAGAACTTGTCCATTAGGATCAACATTAGGAGGAATGTCGCATTATGAAGAAACTTGTCTTGGTGAAGATCAAAAAGTGTCCTTCCAAGTGGACTTAGCAATGTCCTTCTTTAGGGCATGGTAGTGCTCTAACTAGTTGTTTTCCATCTTATGATAAGAGAACAAGACCTTGGGTTTAGTGTGATATGTTGGAAGTGAGGTTTCTTATCTAGGGGAAGAAGGATCACATTGAGGTGATCTCTTGGCATCCTTTCCCTGAAGAACACAACACAATCAAACGTTACATGAGTGTTGGGCTTGAGGTATGCACATTACTTCAATTACATGGGAAAATTTGGTTGATCATTAAAGTATCAATTATTGCATGATGACTTGTCAAAGGGATGACCCTCGAGGTAGGGTTGTGATCCATCCCAAGACTCGACTAGAAACGATCAAGTAGTGCACAATCCTCAGCCGATTTCTTGGTCGAATCTCAATTGACCAGCTCAGTTGATCCTCATCCATAACTCAATCGACTTCCCTCACAGATTTTAGAGGACCCTCGACTTCATCCATTGGCACATCCTTTCGATAAGGATCGATCATATCAAACATCATTTGATGACTTGACACACATCAATAGTAAGTAGACACTAGGTAAGTGCCTTTGACATGGCAACATGTGTCTCTTCCTCTTCTTCTAGTCGACAACTAGCAAGAGTTGGTTGGTCTTCCACATTCAGTTCCATAATTGATTTGTAACTAAAACACAATGAGTTGGGCATCCAAACATCCTTCGAGAAATGTATAAATACATGTAATCTCATAGAACAAGGGGTTCTAATTGTTGAACACTCTATTCAACCTTGTTTTCTCTCTATTATTGTATTTGAGTCCATCTACTCAATCACCTCTATTCAATATTCTTACATATAGATTTTAAAGATCGATTTCAAAAATGATTGATCAATACATTGGAATTTTTCTCTTTGAATTTCTCCATTATCAATTCCAAAATTGATAAACTCCTAATTTACATCTTAATGTGATTGAGATTGTAACCTTTTTATTTTATTTTATATTGTATGGTATTACCAAAATTACATTGATTGCTTCCCAAGATGGAAACGATATCACCAATCCAATAAAACGATATCAACAATCCAAAATTACAAGTTAGTATGTCCAGAATTACATGATAGTTTGTCTGGTAGTAAACAAAGACATCTCATAGTTGAGGCTTCAATATATCTGCTATCCGACTCTAAGAGATTTTACAAAGTAGATAGGAAAGTAAATAGAGGAAGTATTCTGATCATAATATACCAAAAACTAGATAATGTATCTCTGATAGCCTCTAAAAAAGGTATAGATACTAAGCCAACCCCACTTGGCCATCTTTCCACTGGTAGAATGTCAGTTTCCCCTCCTGCTCTTGAAAAGAACTTTCGGAGAGAATATCAGCCTCCAAATTTAATTCCCGATAAATGTGAATGAATTTGATCTGAGTAAAACCTTTGATGAGTTCGTAGATTTTGTCTTTCCAGCATTCCAGGGCAATGACTTGTAACTTACCTTTGTTGTTTATCCAATTTATAATAATTATGGAGTCGCCCAAAACTTGTAGATCCAGAATGTGAAGTCTGGTAGCCATGGTGAGTGTGGCCCAAGTGCCAAGAAGTTCATCTTTGGAATTTGTGCCAGCTCCACAGTTGTAGGTCCATTTAATTATGGTGTGGTCTGCAAACTTGAGCAGACCTCCAACTCCACATTATTGACCAAAGTTGCAAGGCACCATCAAACCAGGAAGTAGTCCTACCCTGAAGAATGGTAGGCTGTAAAAATCTCGGAGTAGGATCTTTTGTTGTCTTGTTACCCTCCAGACCACCCAGAGTCTTGCAATAAATAGCATGGGTTGAAGGAGGAAGTTGTTTGAAGTTAGTCTTGTTGCGCACCAACCAGATGTGCCAACTAACCAGTGAGGGAAGATGCAGGTATAGTGACTCCTCCTTTGCCCAGTCCTCCAGAAAAATATTCAGGGAGGAACTCATCCAAGTAGTCCTGAGCTTCAGTGCAATTATGATTCTACTCCAAACTTGTTGTGTAAAGGTAAAATTAATAAATAGATGTGTTATAGATTCAGAGTCCAAACGACACAGATGGAAAAATTTTGGTCCTTCCCAACCACGATGTTGTAAGTTGTCCCAGGTCAAAATTTTGTTTGCTGCTGATAACAAGGTGAAAAGATTGATTTTTAATGGGATATTCCAGTGCCAAAGGTTCTTCCTCCAACCAGTACACTTTTGGTTCCAGATGGTAGAGGCTATAGCCTCATATAAATTTTTTATAGAAATGTTTTTGGATCTATCTCCCCCATTCCAAAGCAGCTCGTCGTCCTGGTCCAAAAGTTGTATCCCCGCTCCATGTAGTGCTCTACAGAATCGTTGCCATTCCAATGCCAGATTCCCCGAAAGGCCAAGGTCTGAGCAATCCTTCCACTATGTAATGAGTGACCCCTGAACTGTAGATCCCTTGACCTGGAAGAGATATAAAATGTGTTGACGGTGTAATACACTCAGGAGCTCCCGAGACAGGTAAGTTGTAGAAACCAATCCCAAAACGGCGTCCCAAACCACGTGGATAGAGTGGCCCGATTCAGGTTTCCAACAAAGCCAGTGCTAGATAATATGCAAGAATTTCAGAAGCGATTTCCAAATTAGGGAAGAATTAGATGGGCTGGTACAAGTTTGTCTGAGCCAGCTCGAGACAAAACTATGTGGTAGATATTTGCCAATAATAACCCGATGCCATATCCTGTCTTTTGTCAGCACACACTAGAGTGTATTGGACGCCATAGCTTTATTAAAGAGGAATATGTTTCTCAATCCCCAACCACCTACCAGTTTTGGTTTAGCAATAGAATCCCAACTAGAGAGATGAAGGTGCTTTTTTTCACTACCTTCCGACCAGAGAAACATGAAGATCAACTGACGAATCTTGTTTAGTATAGTTATTGGAATAGCAGCCAACGCCATCCAGTAAAAAGCATGGATTTCCAAGATGGATTTAATCAGAACAAATCTCCCTCTGAGCGAAAGCCACCTGTTGCACCAGTGCCCAATTGTTTTTTCAAATTTAATGAGTAACCACCTCCAATTTTCCACTTTATAACTATCTGGTTTGAGGAAAAACTGAGATATCTCAGGCCAACATAGGTCTCCAAGAAGCTGTACGAGAAGATGTCCTTGAAGGAATCTAAGTCCACCTTTGAAAGACTAGAGAAGTGAAAGGTATATTTTGTCACATTGATCTAGAGCCCCGATGCTCAACAAAAGGTTTTGAGAATGGAGTCTATCTCCTTTCGTTCATGTAAGTTAGCTCTGGTCATTATGAGAACATCATCTACGAAAAAAAATGTGAACAATCTTAACTAGCCTTGAAACTTTAATACTGGTAAGCCTCCCTTCGTGCTGACTATTTTTTAGCAGAATGCTCAGACCTTCCATTTCCAGGATGAACAATAAGGGAGAGAGTGGGAAACCCTGCCTCAAACCTCTTTCATTTTGGAAGAAAGGGGTTGCCTCCCCATTAACCAGAACCTCTATGGAAGCATTGGTGACGTAGCCCATAATCCACTTTGTGAAATGAATACCAAAACCAGATTGTAGGAGAATTAATCTCAGATAGTCCCAGTTAACACAATCAAAGTCTTTGTTGAGATCTAACTTTAATATAAGTGTTTGAACGTTTTTCAGTTTAATGTTGTGTAGAACTTCTAGTGCGGTACCAATGGTGTCAACGATCTATCATCCTTTAAAGAAACCCAACTGTTCTCTAGATAAAATTCTAGATAGAAAAGGTTTGATCCTATTAGCTAGAATTTTTGTAATAATTTTATAACAAAGGTTGCACAAAGTTATAGGCCTGCACTCTCCTAGAGAAACCGGATGGTTGGATTTTGGAATAAGTGCCAAGAAAGTAGAGTTTAAATCCCGGTTAACCCCGCCTTTGATCCTGGACTCTTCAACCAAATCCCGCAGGTCATCGCCAACAAGCTCAAAGAAGTGTAAATAGAACTCGACAGTCCATTCGTCGGGTCAAGGGCTTTTGTCCCTTTTGAAAGAATTAAGAACATTCTAGATCTCCTCTTTAGTACAAGCTCTAGAAATTTCCTCATCTTCCACATCATTGACAAGTCTAGGAAAATGTCCAATGATGGCCGCTTGGTCAAAATAATTTGTAAGTCCCATATCACTGTAGGATTTTTTGAAGTAAGGGTGGGCCTCAAAAATGAGGTTGTCTTGTCCCGAGATAATGACATATGCATCAGTCTTTAATTCCCAAATATGCTTGCGGTTTCTTCAGTAGCTTGCAAAGTGGTGAGAGAATTTCATATTTTGATCCCCACACTTTATCCAGATTACTCTGCTCTTCTGGCACCAAATTTATTCTTTGGTTAGAAGGAGCATGTTCCTCTCCTCCTCTAATGTCTTTAAGTTAAGTTCCTGTTCAAGTGACCTAGTCCCCGAAGTATGATCCAGGATCAAATTCTGTATACTTTCTTCCATCTGTGTAATTCTATAAGTGTTTTTAATTTTCTGTAGTATAGCCCAGTTTTTAACTTTCTTTTTCAAATGTTTCAATTTCCACGCTAGCCGTCTCTGTAAGTCTAATTCTTGAAGGAAGTTCTGGTCAGTCCAAACCTCAATGACTAACCACGAAAAGTTTGGGTTCTGTAGCCACACCGAATTGAATTTGAAAGGGTAAGATGACCGATGAGAGGAGGAGTTAAGTTGCAGGAAGATAGGGGCATGGTCCGAGAGGAAAGGGTATTCTACCCAGGATCGATACCTTCCCGAGTGTTGTAAGAGATTTTCAGAAATGAAAACATGGTCTAGTCTCTTAGAGATACTCTCCAAACCCACTCTACCATTCCTTCAGGTAGGTACTGCAACAATTGAAAGAATATCCATGAGTTTATTGCTGAGGAAGATCTCTATTAACTGAGTGGTTGCATGGTCTTGTAATGTTATATCCCCCCCCACCTCATCTGCAGATAATGTGAAGTTAAAATCACCCACAACTATAAGATTGGATTTAACTAGAAGGCCAAGTGTGGAGACTTTATCCCAGAATGTGATCTTGTCTGTACAGGGGCCATACACATTGAGAAGAGTAAACTATCTTTTGTTTTCACAACAAGTACCTATCATCAAAATACTGCCACAACATAAGAAAGGTTCCAGGTCAAACTTTATGGGATCCCAGGCTACAACCCACCCGATTTTCCAACCGAGCTTACAACATTGACAAACCACTGGGGTCTTAAGCTACTGAGGAAATCTCGAGCTCGTTGCTCGTCGACCAGTGTTTCTTGTAAGAAAATAATGTCAGGTAGAGTTCTATCGATAAGTCGCCTAAGGGAAATCTTTTTGAGGGTGCCTCCCACCCCTCTGATATTAAGGGAGAGAAGTATCATGATCTTAACCTGGCTATGGCTTTAATGCCTCTAAGCGTCCCAAGATCAGAAGTGTTTAAAGTGGAAGAAGTCAGGAGAGTAACAGAAGAGAAAACTTTCTTTCGTGCACTGTAAGTTTTGATAGGTGAACTCTCCAATCCCAAACCTCGAGACCAGGAGAAGTCTTTCCCGAAAGTAACACCGGTGTTATCACGGGGAGAAGAAGTGGAGGACACCATATTCTCTCTAATGATAGGAGACCTTCCTTGAAAAGTGGGAAGAGGAATAGGTAGCAACGTCTCTTTAGTAGTAGGAACATGAGTAGTCAAAATGTTCCCCAGAGTAGTACTGCCAGGAGCCATTCTCCTTGAGTCTGTGGGAACATCCCCTACTAACTTAGAGTCTTCAGAAGGTAGACATGTTGCACAATGGGTAGATGAACTAGTAGAGTGGAAAGGGATGGAAGGTAAGGAGACCCCACAGGGAGTCAAAGGGGTAGCCCTACAGTCTCGGGAGGAAGACAACAGTTGCGGAACTGGTGATGTCTGTGAACCCACCCATTCCACGGAAGGAGGAATTGCATTGGATAGAACCTGCGAAGGTTCAGTCAAGGTATCTTGAGTAGGTCCCATCCCTAGGATAACAAAAGAGTCCAAAGAATCTCTTTCCCAAGATGAAAGGGTGAAGTAAAAGGAAGGACATAGGAGCTTGAGGTTACCCGTGAGTTAGTCAAGTGGAGTAGTCGGCCAATCCCCTTCATCCACATAGTCGCCAGCCGTCGCGTCGAAAGAGTCTACACCTGGAGAGTCCTCCCGAGAGATTTTTCGAAGATAAGAAGATTCCGACTCTTCTGCTTCCATCTCTCCAGTGCAATCACAACGTAGGTGTCCAGTGTTGTGACAACAAGTGCAGTGAAAAGGAATACCAAGGTAGTCCAGGCATTGTGTCACAGTGCGACCTCGCCAGATTTCTAGAGTCTCCGGTAGTCCCGCATGTATATCAATCTCCACAAGGATCCTAGCCATCCTTCTATCAGAACCCTTAAGTAAACTTTCATCTAGACTAATAAAACGCCATAGTTCATTGCCAATGGAAGCAAGAGCTTTTTTTATCCAGAGTTGGAGAGGAAGATCGAGCAGCAATACCCACAGGTGGCGAAAGCGAAAGTAATCCGTGGAAGGGTCAAAACTAACCCACCATCTTTTGATCATTAAACTGCAGCCACTAATAGCCCAAAGTGAGTCTAAAATCCATTGAAAGTCCTCCGATGTCTTGAAAAGTAGACCAAACCAACCTTGAGAGAGGTAAAAAAAATTCGTGACATAGCCCAACAAGGGAGACCAGGCACTCGAAATCCAGGCCAAGAGAGAGCACTTACACAGTGTGCAGTAGGAAATTCTACCCACAAGTGCACAGAGTGATAGGCGCACACTCTCCTCCAAACCAACATCGGACCCCATGATTAACTTGTGTTTGGCCTTGTTAGGTTTCCACGCAAGCTTAGTGCCAGAGTTGTTAGGCAACCATTTTTGTGAGGGGAGGCGACCCATTCGATACCCCACACTCTGATTCAAGACAACAGGTCAATGTCTGAACAAAGAAACTAAACCCAGAAGCGGGGTGAGAGGCGACAGTGGGAGGGGTTCAAGAGGCACTGAGGATTCTAGAGGTGTAAAAAGGTTGCGATCGTCCAAGGAAGGAAGAGTAGGGGGTAAGACAACATCAGAGTTGAGCTCGTCAATCAAGGATAAGAGGTCGACGCTCTTCCAAAAGGCCTCGTCAGCCGCACTCATTAGTGCGCTGACCTCAGCCTCCATCCGGAAACTGCTGGAAGCACTATCAAGAAACTGCCACCTCACTCCACAAAGTCTGCCCCAGACTTTGACAAGACCACTGCTAAGCTAGAATTAAATAAGTAAGCTCTGTAATAACTGCAGTCGAGTTGGGAGTCTCATCAGACAAGGAAGAGTTAAGAGGGAAATCGAAGGCGCCTAGGTGTCAGCGTGTAGGTCGAATCCGCCATGACCGAAGCAATACCAAGGATCTATCCTATGTATATAGTAACAATACTAAACTAGTAGGTTCAGAGCCATGTCCTCCATTAATGAGGTTCAAAACACTAGAGCCAACCCTCCAACGCACCTCAACTTGCCTTCCATTACCCAAACTCACTCTATTTGATGTATTTTCATACATAAAACTTGAGTCATTCATTGAACTCTTTTGTCCTCTATCCTTATCCTCACCTACATGTCACAAATGGCCATGCTTTGGAGAAGACAAAAACCCATGCCACCCTTCTTTCCCAAGTAGGCACATAAGGTGCCCAGGAGAGTTCAATGTGAATGGCGAGGAAGCTCAAAAGCTCTCCAAAAACCCATGCCACCCTTCTCTCCCAAGGAGGCACATAAGGTGCCAAGGAGAGTTCAATGTGAATGGCGAGGAAGCTCAAAAGCTCGTGGTCAAGAGCTTGAAGGCGAGCATCCATGGCTTACATGTTTTAGTGGGGATTGCAGCGACTTGCAGCGATTTTCATGCCAAAAATATCGCTAAAAGTGGGGTATTTTAGTTAACGGGTACCCTACACCCGTGCTGAAGGGGTTGAAGGGTCCATGGTTTGCACGTTTGGATGTGTCGTGTTGTATCATGCAACGCACGAGTTGAACGATATTTTATCCTCCCCGGAAATGCTTTATACCTAGCAGACAAGTTCGCTGTTAACAATGCTTCCTTTTTCGTATTTGGGTAAAGAGAAGCCGAAGGAAGCGTTGTCGCTAGCCACAGCGGCAAGTCGAGCATGGAAAAAAGCGGTCACGTGAAATATATGTTGGAAGTCAGATGGTTTATATTTAGTTAACGCATAATTACTTCACATGCCCCCTGGCGAAATCATCGTGTTTCAACATGGAATTGACACCTATTCCTTGAAGGGCGATTTGGATCAACATATATTYGCCCACTGTCTGTCTTTCCTTCTTCATAYCCACGGTTTCGGACAAAGTATWGAAACGGGAGGCAGGGACTTCCTGCCAAMTATTCCGCCATTTCCATGGAGATCCTTTGTCTGCTTTCTGCGTTTGGTCTGCTGCTGCTKCTGCTGCTGCTCATGGTTTGCGTTTTCTGTAGAATTATATCTCGTCCMAGGCATGTTTTCGGCCCCAAATCATATCCGGTCGTGGGCTCTTTGTTTGCGTTCTCCAAGAACGGAGGCCGCCTGCTTCACTGGTACGCAGAAATGCTTGCTGAGTCCCCCTCGCAGACCATTCTGGTGGAGCGACTGGGAGCGGTGCGAACAGTGGTGACGGCAAATCCTGATAATGTTGAGTATATTCTGAAAACGCGATTCGACAATTATCCAAAGGGGAAGCCCTTCACGGCCATTCTGCACGATCTGTTGGGGAAAGGGATCTTTAATTCTGACGGGAACGCCTGGAAGTTGCAGCGCAAGGTAGCCAGCTACGAGTTCAACCATCGCTCTCTCCGTAATTTTGTTCTACGAGTCGTCGAAGAGGTCACGGATCGACTCCTGCCCATTCTAGACGAGGCCAGCGAGACGGGTCGCGGCTTGGATTTGCAGGACATTCTGCAGCGTTTCGCGTTTGATAATATATGCAAAGTTGCGTTCGGGATCGATCCGGCTTGTCTGGATGCGAGCCTTCCCGTTTCGGAGTTCGCGCAGGCTTTCGATGTGGCGACCGAGCTCTGCGCTCGGCGGTCCACTGCGCCGATCTCGTTGGTGTGGAAGATAAAGAGGATGCTCAACATTGGCTCGGAAAGGCGCCTAAGGCGAGCGGTGGAAGCCGTGGACGAGTTCGCCATGGATGTTATTCGGCAGCGGAGACGGGAAATGGCCAACAGAGGTCCCTGCAAACAGGACCTGCTGTCGAGATTCATGGCGCTGGCAAGCCTGCAAGATGATCTGCCCGAACGAGACGCCTGTCGCTCCGAAGAATTTCTCCGCGACACCATCGTCAGTTTCCTCTTGGCCGGCAGGGACACCACCTCGGCAGCATTAACGTGGTTCTTCTGGCTCCTCTCCTCACATCCCCATGTGGACCAAGGCATACACAGAGAAATAGCTGGCCTCATAGCCTCCAGAGCCGAACCCAAACGGCACGGAAATCCCTTCGTATTCTCATACGAGGAGCTGCAGAGCATGCATTACCTGCACGCCTCAATCTGCGAATCGATGAGACTTTATCCGCCAGTCCCCTGGGACTCCAAGCACGCCCTTCACAACGACGTCCTGCCCGACGGGACTTTTGTGGGCAAAGGCACTCGCGTGACTTATCACTCCTACGCCATGGGTCGTACGGTCGGCATCTGGGGATCCGACTGCCTCCAATTCAAGCCGGAGAGATGGATGAACGAGGAAGGCCACTTCGTCCCCAAATGTCCGTTCAAGTTTCCAGTCTTCCAAGGCGGAGTTCGCGTGTGTCTGGGCAAAGAAATGGCGTTCGTTCAGATGAAATACATCGCGGCCTCTGTGATTCCCATTTTCAGATTACATCCAGTCCATTGTAATGTAAATCCGAAGTACATTTCCAGCCTGACTGCGCGCATGGCTGGCGGTCTTCCTGTTATCGTTGAGAGGGTACCCCAAGTCCTCCACGATGTTCCGTGACTTTCGCGTTCTATCAATCAATTTTACATTGGCGACTGTCACATAATTTATTGGAGTATTTATGGAGTTTACATATAAATACTACTCATCGAAATTGTAGCCGGCTACGAATATTATTCTAATATGGTTTTGACTTTGCTCAATGTAAATAATGGAAGCTAACATGGAGAGCCTCACAGGGCATCTAACTCAAAAATATTCACAGCCCGGTACAGTGTAACGTCATCACATATCCTCGTACTTCATTTCAAGTTGCGCGATTTAATGGCTGTACCTCGTACTTTAATCTCAAGTTGCATCATGTAATTGTTGTACTCGTACTTTAATCTCAACTTGCATCATGTCATTTTAGGCTAATTAAGGAGCAATCTTCCCTTTGATTATTTCGATTATGATTAGGGAATATCGATGTTCAGTCAAAAAAATATTCGGTTGAATTTGGTCAAATTTTTAGGGATAGTCTGGCTTTGTATGAAACAAAGTTTCATGTATTTCAGAACTTTGTTGGTCAAATTTTTAGGGATAGTCTGAGTTTTTAGGGATAGTCTGAGTTTTGTATGAAACAAAGTTTCATGCATTTCAGAACCTTATTTTTAGAGTTTTGTTTCATTTTAAACCAATTCAGATACTTAGAAAATCAATCAGAGTTCTAGATTTGGCCGGAAATTTAAAAGCAGGCTGTCCGAAAAATAACTCAAACATTTCAGAACCTTATTCTCAGGGTTTTGTCTCATTTTAAACAACCCAGATGCTCAGAAAATCAATCAGAGTTCTAGATTTGGCCGGAAATTTAAAAGCAGACTGTCTGAAAAATAACTCAAGAGGGAAAATTGCTCCCTAGTTAACCTACTCCATTATAGCAGTAGTCTGAACATTCTACATTTCATTTTCTAAGTTTTTCGATAATTTTTTCATTATAGCAGTAGTCTGAACGTTCTACATTTCATTTTCTAAGTTTTTCGATAATTTTTTCAGTTTGATTTGACTAAATTTCCTTTTACAGATTTACAAATATTTAAACTACATAAATTTTTTTTTGTCACATTATTGTTGCTATCAATTACATAAATGTTGGCACCACCACGTGATCTCACCGCTGCCACATGGATCCAACGCAGAGCGTCATGCATGCAAGAAATCGTTCATCTAATTTTGCGTAGGCCTTTTCCAATTTGGGAAACCCTTATGCCCTTGCGTCGGCCTCTTCCAATTTGGGAAACCATTATGCCCTAATTTCGAGGCGCACAATGCTTCGTCACAGGGTTTAATGGCCGATGCCTTCGAAACCGCATTGTTCACCGGAATTGAAAGTGCAGTGCCTCTGAAACCGCAATGTCAACCAGACAATACCTCCAAACTTCAACGTTTTGGACCAATAATTTGCGTCGGCCTCTTCCAATTTGGAAAACCCTTGTGCCCTAATTTGGAGGCGCACAATGTCTTCGTCACAGGGTTTAATGGCCAATGCCTTCGAAACCGCATTGCTCACCGGAATTGAAAGTGCAGTGCCTCCGAAACCGCAATGCCCACCAGACAATACCTCCAAGCCTCAGTCTGTTGGGGCAACGCTATTCTTAATTTTGAATGATTGGGAGATAACTTTAACGCCCTATGACACAAGAAGCCCTATTCTGTTTATTCTTCTAACTTTATCATAGTCTTATCTGTTTATTCTTCTAATTTTATCATAGTCTTATCACAAGAAGTTAAAGTCTATTTTGTTCGAATTGAATTTGGGTGGGGAGGATAACAAACATGTACCCAATCACCCAAGTTAAGAATCTTGGACATTGTTTTGTTGTGTTTTCACAAAAAGGGTAGGTGCCTCTATTTGGGAGGTCTATACCCTAAGAAAAGGGTAAGTGCCTCTATTTGGGATGTCTAAACCCTAAGTTGAGCCTTGAGTTCTCCGTTAGGTGTGACTTAGATGAGTTATTGTATTTAATCTAGAGTTTATAGTGGTAGCCAACCAAATTTGAACTTGAGTCTTGCCCATTTTCTTAGACATGACTTGAGG
>JASDQU011402618.1:16999-27562 GCA_032191745.1 Picea mariana | reverse complement strand
GATATATAAAGTGAGTTAGCACATCGGATAACACAATCCATTAATAAACATTACAAACATGCCCATGGATAATAATCATATATTTGCAAGATATCGATAGGATTCGAAAGGAGTATTTCTATTAATAATTGATCAACAGAAGTATCAACATTACAGACTTTTGTGTCGGCACGGTTTGAAACCAAGAAACCAGGTTCCTTCCAACTGGGTCTCCACCACTTCAATCCTCCACCAAAGTCAATCTCATAGAAAAGAGTTAATGAGGTCCTCTCGACAATAAGGAAAGAGCTTGGGGGCTAAACACCGTGTTCAGAGTTGAGGGACAAAGGGATGCAAACTCAATATGAAGTAATTTCTCTAGAGTAACTTTGCTCTCAAAGTTGAATGCTTTCTCCTCTTTTTCCATAGCTCGAAATTGTGCTCTAATAGCCTCCAAAATGCAACTGAAGGGCCGAGTCAGAACGTTTCTAGTATATGGAAGGCCAAAGATCAGAGATCTTCTATCGTGACATGGAAACCTGACCTCCTTTTGTATTTTTTGGCACAAATCCCAATATTCACGAGCTGTAGTGGAGAAACAAGCATATACACATCTTGCAAAGTAGTTAGGGAGCATATATGTGGAAAAATATATATTTTTGGCTCTGGATTTATCAAAAAGGGGTTGATAAGTATGCATAGGGAAATGGAAAAAGTCCCTTTGTGAAAGATAGCAATGGTGAGGAAAATCTTTCTATAACAGATGCCCCCTAATGTGTGAGATCAAAGGAGTATCTGCGATGGCATAAATAAATTATAAATAACCTAGAAGTGGAGTGGTAGAGAACCATCTAGATGAACTCAATTTCTCATTACATTATGTACTGACTTTGCATACATGGTTGGCAAGAATACAATGCAGATCCATGTGGAAAATATACCAACAAGTGTTCATGGCCATGAGTAGGCAAGTATAAATGTGGTTACATGCCAATAGATGTCATATTCATGAACAAGGCTCAATGAAACCAGTCTCAAAATCAATTTGAAGATATCTGTATACCACGGAGTACAATTTAATCTCCCATGATTGTTGAAGTCAAATAGGTATTGGTCCAATGAAATGGAAGAAACAACTCAGGAAAGCCGCATCCACAAAGTGATGTCTTCAAGTCTTCAATACAATCCGCCAATGGTGCAAGTATACATCATGTGAATAAATGAGTTGAGGTCGAACATGATGGGACATCGTTTGATTACCGATCATTGATGTATACCGTTAACAAATGCAAGACAACCTACCAATGATGAAAGTAAGGATCAAGGCACCAAGAACATATCTACAAATGTGAATAAAGGAGCTAGTGTCGAACACTTGAGAGATCCATTTATCAGGATACATTAATGTATTCCCATCTGTCAATGGTGAGAGAACCTGCCACTAATGATTGCAAGCCTCAAGGTACTCATAAAACTCTAGGTCTCGTATCTAGAATACATGAGCTGAAGTCGATGGAAAGAGACCCACTGAAAGGAGAAAATTAATGCATCTCTTATCAGTCAGCACGAGGGACAAAATAGGAGCTTCATTATTTGGTGGAGATTGGACGAAAAACATGTTCACAAACCAATGACCCTGTGCATCTTTCGCGTGTGCCAAATGAAAGAGATACATGAAAAAGACCCTCTGAATAATGCTATATGATGAAAACCGCTAACAAAGATGAGGAAATCACCAATAAGGCTAATGGAATCCAAGACACTGCACAAATCCCAAAGTGTGAATAGATATATTGCTGTCGAACATAAGAGAAACCACCCAGTCAACGACCCATGATGAAATTTCAATTGCTGGGTTCAAGGTGACCTACCAATGATGAAAGTAGGGCCAGGTTGTATCATAAGACCAAAGTATCATGTGATTTTGAGACAAACTGAGGGTATGGCCGACATGCAAAGTCAATATTTCTGAGGAGTGGCTAACACAGGTTGATAGACTTCCTTTGAATAAGAGCATGAGACATACGGTGGACTCCAATAGCATAGATTTAATGATATGACAACTAGATGCAAGAGGCATCCATAATGTTCTCTATAGTGACTGGAAGATTAACCAGTCGATAGAGAAAATTATGTAATGAGATCAGCTTCCTAAGGGCATGCTAAACCCAAAATTATAATGACGCAAGGACTCAATAACTTTGTGCTCTGTTCAAAGGCGACATGACTGCTACCAATTACAATATAGTACTCCCTTCTCGCCTGTCTTTTCTTTTGTTTTTTCATAACAAGTGAATGCTATGATACAGATGAGGGAATGAGTGTTTCAAGTAAGCAAAACTAGTTCCAGCAGTGGAACGTACCTATGCTCAATGCAAGGAAATGCATGCGGGAGATGGACACTCAGGGTGATGTTCCTTCCAGGGTATAGGGTGTCAAATTACGAAGGATATAAAAAAGGCTTTGCTTGGTTGAGTATGAAAACTGCTTGGGCCATGGTTTATAATGTAAAGCGAGAACTGGCTAAAGGCTCAATACTGCAAGCAAGGGCATGAGATGCAATCACAATTTAACGCCAAAAAATTCCTTTTTTATATCTTTAGTCTACTTGGTGTGAAAAAGGGGTAAACTTGTGCCAAATAGATGTATTTTCAAATCCAATTTATGAGTCTGAAAAAGACAAGTTCACTCGATGATCTTTTCCATTTTTGATAGTGAGTCAGAAAAGAGCTTAAATAAGACTCATGATCTTTCAAATCCAATTTTAACAAGTGTGAAAGGGACAAATCACTCGACGATCTTTTCAATTTTTAATAATGAGTCAGAAAAGAGCTTAACTAAGACTCATTTTTAGTTCTAATCAACATGTAAAGGGTGAGGCCAAGGTTCCCGTCCCAACCTTCTGCCAAAAGTCAGTATCCTGCAGATAGCTGACAAAATCTTGGGAAATCCCAAATCTCTCCAAGTTGAGGAGGAGATAGTGATAACAGAGTACATAGTCTCTATTATGGTTCGAATAATGTCTCTTAGTGGAACAAACATAGGTGGGGGTATGGGATGTCCCGTCAGGTCATCCCAGTCGAAGTGGACCTTATCAGAACTCAGAGAGAGAGTATTCGAAGGAAGAATGAATCTCTCTTGTTTAGAAGGGGAAAGACCTGGAATGTTGATGATGTGACTGGAGGGTGCATCACTCTTTTTAGGGAGAGTTTGTTTGACCATAAATGGCACTGGCGTGGTCACTTATTCAATTATATAATGAAGAGGATACATGGTAACGGGGGCAAGAGATGCTTCACCCTCCGTGGAGGGGGTGAGGTCAGAGGAAAATATCAGCGGTGAGACCACTGGGATCATTAATAGTGAAGTGGTGCGAGGAGGAACCATGGGTGTCTCAGAGGTTGAAGGGCTTTTGGGTGAGCCCAACGCCTCTGGTATCCCAATAGTCACTGGGAACAAGCGAGTAAGATGGATTCCTTCACAAGTCCTACAAAGGAATTTAGGCTTACGTCTGAGATGTTTAGGTTTCTCGATGGGATTGGTCGAGGAAAGAGAGTCGTCTCCTATATGATGAATACGAGTCAGAGATGTGACACGACTATGATCCGGGGTGAAAAGGATGGTGCCCCCAACATAATTGGTAGAGTTTGGAAGTGAGTTGTTGACATGATTTATAGAAAGTGTCAACTCATCTCCGACATGACTAGCAGAGGTGGGCAATGGTGCACTGGTGTGGATTACAGTACTTGGGCTAGAGATAGATTGCGGTATTTGATTCCAAGGTCCTGAAAAAGATTAATTTTGAAACATTGCAGGCCAGAAAGGATCCTGGTATACTCTCTGTCCTAGCCCAGAAACATGGTGGTTTATGCTAAGGTGGTTTGAAGAGGTCTGGATGGACATCATCACTGAGGTCTGCAAAGAGACTAAGGTAGGATAAGAATTATTCGAGTGAGGATATATGTTTCCCCCTTGTGAGGGTGTCCCATAAAGAGGGTAGCCCGAATTATAAAATTGATTCTCCCCATACGGAAGACCTGGGGGTACTTGAGGACCTGGTGCAGAAAAATAGTTTAAAGGGACCGACATGGAAGATGAAAGATACATGGGTGGGGTGTAATAAGCACCCATCTGAGCACTGGGTCCTGAAATAACATAGCTAAGATTGGATCCATAAGGTGGAAGGTTCCAACCTCCCATGGGAACACAACTCATATCAAACGAAGACGTGGGCATGGGAGTGATGGTGCCCCCGAGTCCAATGCTAGGATTCATATAAGTAGACCAGGGAGGGGGTTTCATGTGGGAAGGCATATCAACAGAAAAATGACTAGAGACCCAAGGTGCAGATTGAGCATTGTAATTGTGCATACCATTGTAAAAAATAGAAGGGTCTGCCCCCATGAAATGAGGAGGCATCATGGGGGGGGGTAGCCGTGAATGGAGGAGTAAAATGCACTCCTCTATCCATGATAATGAAACCAAAAACTAGAGTCCTAGGGTCAACTAGTAATAAAAGAGCATACCAAAAATTCAAACGACCAATATGTAGGCAAACGGGCTAAAGTGGCTGAGTGGCCTCCCTCATTAAAGAAGGTATGCATCCTCCAAGAGGGACCTGAGATTCCCTGCTAAATTTTGGAGGTAACAAAATTAGTTATAAGGGCCCTCGTAGGCTTAACAACCAGTCGGCCAGATCCCCCCAGAGAGGTAATCTTCCATAAAGGTTGTGTGTTGTTTGAACCCTATCTGACTCAGGATACAACTAGAATAACCCCTGCAAGTAACCTATGAGAAACCTAAGTCAAGCAACTAATCAACCACTGTATAACCGGTGCACATGAGAACAATCGTAAGTCTAGATTACCGTGTGGGTAGGGTAGAAAATATTGAAACCTTGAAAGTACTGCCTCTCATAGAGGTATGGATACTAGCAAGATCCCCAAATATGAATAAATCCACAGAAATATCTCTGACGCTAGGTGAGTATCTAGGGATTATCCCTTCAAAAAACTTAGTGCGACCTCGTGCTTAACTCCGGTGTGAGCAGAGCCTCCTGATATTACCAATTATACAATGGATTTCTCAACTCCCTGTCTCTGACGCATATGTTGATTTAATTGACTTGGAGAAGTTTACTCACAAAATCCTATTCCAAGGCACTAAATCTTAGGCTAGTTTGTGCACCCTAAAAAATAAAATCATTACTAATCAATTTTAGTTTAAAGCGTAAATTTTATTGGCCGTGATTACTCAAAAAGGTATGGATATGAATCTCATGGTGTTATGAATTTGCATAAAAATAAAAATAGATACAATGCAAAGCCTAACTTTAACTTTTCAGTGAATGATATGCTAAATAAAAACAATGCAATATTCAATTTTAACTTTGCAACTCAGAAGTAAAATGCAATCTTTCGCTAAATGTGATAAGCTAATGATAAAGGTTCCAAGACAAAAATACCAACCAATGCAAAATACCTATTTTTTCTATTTTCAATGTATTAAAAAGAAAATGCATGGACTGATAAGCGAATTGATATATAACTTCTACTATGTATAAAAGAAATCACTCAAGTAGAATACCAAGCAGCTAAGCAAACATCCCAACTACCAAGGACAAATCAAAAACATAAAACAAAGAGAAAGACGTTGCCCAAAAATTCAACTCCAAATAGGTTTCCTGTCATCCCAGATAATCTCAATAGGCACCATAGAGACCTAAGAAGGCTTAGTGATCCTCAAAACCTACCCATTAGTCACTAAACCAAGCAAGCAAGCAAGGGGAAGTGGTATATGTGACTTCTCAAGAGAAAAGGGCGTATATAAGCCTCTTTCAGTGGGACAACAAGCGTGTATACACGACCGTCAGGGAAAAAATGGCATATATCTTTTAAAAAAAGGCTAGGCAAGGGTATAAGGATGAAAAAATCAGACCAAGAGTGAACAAACTCTGTCCAACTATGATACGACAAGAAACACAAAGGAAAAAGAGCAATGTAAGAAGAAAAAATACTTCAACCCTTAGAAGGAATATCTCTTCCCAGTGGAGTCGCCAATTCTGTTACAAGGGAAAAACTCTCTATGACCAAGGGTAAACCACAAAAGACAGGTATGACTGCAAAAATCAACTCAATTCCAACATGTTCTATATAAACTAATGTGCAATATGAGGAAAAAGCCTACCTTGATCCAATTTTTTGATGCCATTCCATCGTTGAACACTTTGACCCAAAGCTTTACACCTGCAAGAAGTTCTCAACAAACAAGCGATGCAAGTATATAGTGACAATATATAAAGTGAGTTAGCACATCAGATAACACAATCCATTAATAAACATTACAAAAATGCCCATGGATAATAATCATATATTTTCAAGATATCGATAGGACGGGAAATAAATATTTCTATTAATAATTGATCAACAGAAGTATCAACATTACAGATTTCCGTGTCGACATGCTTCCAAACCAAGAAACCAAGTTCCTTCCAACTAGGTCTCCACCACTTCAATCCTCCACCAAAGTCAAGCTCATAGAAAAGAGTTAATGAGGTCCTCTCGACAATAAGGAAAGAGCTTGGGGGATGAACACTATGTTCAGACTTGAGGGGCAAAGGGATGCAGACTCAATATGAAGTAATTTCTCCAGAGTAACTTTGCTCTCAAAGTTGAATTCTTTCTCCTCTTTTTCCATAGCTCGAAATTGTGTTCTTATAGCCTCCAGAATGCAACTGAAGGGTTGATTCAGAATGTTTCCAGTATATGGAAGGCCAAAGATCAGATATCTTCTGTTGTGACATGGAAACCAGACCTCATTTTGTATTTTCTGGCACAAATCCCAATATACATGAGCTGTAGAGGAGAAGGAAGCGTATACGCATCTTGCAAAGAAGTTAGGGAGCATATATGTGGAAAAATATATATTTTTGGCTCTGGATTTATCAAAAAGGGGTTGATATGTCTGCATAGGGAAATGGAAAAAGTCCCTCTCTGCAAGATAACAATGGTGAGGAAAATCTTGCTATAACACTTGTCTACAATCCACAACCCAAACTACCCTTTCTAGAAACCCTGCACTTGCTAGAATTGACAAGGTTATTAAATGACCCCATCTATCACAATCTGAGTTGGCCTCCTATGCTGACCAAGTTGCCTTCAGACATTCCAAAGTTTGAAGCCAAGCTTAATGAAGATCCTAACGATCACTTGACTACCTTCCACTTATGGTGCTCATCCAACTCTTTGAGAGACGACTCCATCCAGTTGTGATTGTTTCAATGCACTCTCATAGGGAGTGATGTGAAATGGTACATCAAGATCGACCTCTCACGATATTCTTCCTTCGACGAATTGGCAATGGATTTATTATACCATTTCCAATTACCTGTGAAATACGATGCCGACACTGAATTGCTGGCCAACTTTGAATAGATAAAAGCAGACCATATCTTGGATCACATTCAAGAATGGAGACACCGGAAGAGTTTGATAAAAGTGCTAGTCCCACCAGCATTCCTACTAGAGTGGTTCCTTAAGCCTTTAGTACCCGAATTATCTAAAGACGTCGCAACATCCGAGGTGTTTTCTGAGGAAGACACGATAATAAGATCTCAACAATTAGAGATGATTTACTCAGTTTGGTTTACTCTATGAAATTTTTCTAGATGCACTGAGGTCAATACTTGACAAGACCAAACAAAGGTCTGGACCACATTCCAATGGTATTATTGGTTCAACACAAACGAAGCCCACTGATACATTGTCAAATCAATTGCAGCAATTATCGATACACTAGACAATGATCAGCCAGACCACCGGTTCAGTTGTTACCCCTACCCAAAATTTGGATGTACATAGTGTGAAAACGACACACCCAAAGGCCACTCATCAGCCTGAAGGAAAGAAGAAACAATGAAAGAAGGGTAAGGGGGATAATAAACCTACCAATAATGCTGGTGGGGGAAACACTGAAAAGAAGAAGTCAAAATATCCTTGTAATATTTGCAAGGAAGACCACCCGACCCATCAGTGCCCTCGGCTTGCAGAGGCTCAGAATTTATTGGCACAACAACAATCTGTTGTGTTAATGAACCTGTTTCCACATGGGAAAAATCTAACTCAAGCGTCCTCGAGCATGGAAGGGGGTAGTCAAGGACCCCCTCCATCTTCGAGTAATCCTTCGTCCGTAAATGTGTATATGATGAAAGATGATGCCTATATATTGACTAGAGAACATGATTACAGAAATCCAAGCACCTATGAGGAGGGTAAAGAAACCGAAAATCCACCTCTTCCTCTCCATATTGAGAATACGTTGGGTGAAACAACAACACACATACCAAAAGGTGCATTCAAGAAAGCTTCTCACAATCCAAACACACGAGCCACCCATAACTACTCTGTGGTGGAGGATTTATCACAAACCCCTTGTGCGATGTCCACTTTGGAAGTCCTCTAGAGTTGCCCTTCCCAGAGAAAGGATATGTTAGCTACCCTAGGATCTATTGAGACTTGTAATCTAGGAATGATCATGCTTGATATGACCGAATTAAAACCTCGTCTTCCTTAACACATAGATTTTCAGATAATAGTGGCTTACACCAAGAAAAATTTTACCCATAATATTTTCCATATAGTGTTGGATGAGGGTGCCTTGACATGCGTGATGTCTTTGGTGTGTTGGAAGGCCATAGGCCAACTTGTTTTGCACCCATCACCTACTCTTCTTAAAGCCTTTGATGGTCATTCTTTCTGACCACATGGGATCATTCCCTCTTTCCTCATACAGTTAGGGGTAAAAAATGTGTGCGTCGAAGTTGAAGTGGTCGATGCATCTCTCGACTACAATATTTTGTTAGGAAGGAGTTGGAACTATGCTATGAAAGAAGTGGTCGCGACAGTTTTTTGGGTCTTGTTGTTTCCACACAAGGGCCGGATCATGACCATTTATCAATTATCCTTATCTCGTCCTGACCCTTCATCGAGAATCTCCATGGTCCCGATGATTGATAACCCTCATCCTAACATTGTCAATGTAGGGGTTGGTTTGTGCCCACCTTTGATGGGTACTTTTGATTACCCGCCTCCGACCGTAAATGTCCATTACATGTTGGCTGACCCCGACCAGCCTTGGGGCAGAATATTTCAAATCTCATCGTTTTTCATGACGTAATTTAATGATCCGTGGACTCTTCCGTCCCCATCAACTAATATGTAAGGGATAGAGCAACATGGCATGACCATTCCTTCGTCCGTGAAAGAAGTTGCATACTCGATAATTCAATGAGATTCTACCGACCTCGATCCGACTCCTGCGCAAGAGTTAGATCTGGTGATCGAGCCTATTTGGGCTCAAGGTTCCCATTTTGATATAGATTCTTTAGAATTAGTCTTTCCCTCAGACAAGGCGATTATGGAGGAAATGACTAGTCTGGACAGACCTTGGGATGATCTTCATCATAAATCTTAATTCCTCCCAGATTTAGGATGAATTGAAGCATGTAAATTCACTTTGACTATGAATGGAGATAAATATTGTTATATAAATCCTTTGGCAATGCACACAATTTATGCTGAAGGAAATATGGCAACAATAACTGAAATGATACCTATTGACATCTCCAGAACTTCTGGTGTCGTGGAGAATATCTTCATCAGAGCGGATTGCTCCCCCAAGGAGATTCAAATCTACACGGATTTATTTAAATATTTCCGCGACATGTTTGCCTGGTATTATAAGGAAATGCTAGGCATAGATCCAAGAATCGTCGAACATGAAATCATGACTTATCCTGATGTCAAGCCGGTCTGGCAGAGGCTTCGTCTAGTCAATCCTAGGAAAGCAACAACTATCAAGGCTGAAGTAGAGAAACTACTTAAAGTTGGTTTCATCTACCCTGTCCAATTGACTCAATGGGTGTTGAATCCTATGCCGGTCAATAAGAAATAGGGTACAAATCATGTATGTACAAACTTTCATGATCTGAACAAGGCCTTCCCAAAAGATAATTTCCCCACTCCATTTATTGACCAGATAGTCAATGAATGCGCAGGTTGTGAGGCTTTTTCATTCATGGATGGTTTTTCAGGATACAATTAGATACAGATCAAACCCAAAGACCAACACAAAACCACTTTCATTTGTCCGTGGGTTACATTCGCTTATCGGAAAATGAATTTTGGTCTGAAAAATGCTGGAGCTACGTTTCAGCGGGCCATGTATTTTTATTTCCATGACCTCAAACACATAGTTGAGGCTTATCTTGGAGATTTAGCATCACGATCTCGCAAGAGAGATGACCATCTGACACACCTTTGACTTATCCTTGAATGGCATCGCTACTATCGAATCCACTTAAATCCAAACAAGTGCAATTTTTGCATTACATCGGGTCATATTCTAGGTTTCATAGTTTTGACAATAGGGATCATGGTTGATCCTCTAAAGTTTGAGGCAATAGTTCAATTGCCTCCCCCATGTACCAACACTCAGCTTCAAAGTTTGTAAGGAAAAGAAAACTTTTTACAACGTTTCATCACAAACTATGCCGAGATCGCAAAGGGTTTTATGTGTTTATTGAAG
>JASDQU011402615.1:39851-50015 GCA_032191745.1 Picea mariana | reverse complement strand
TGGAGGTAAATACCTCCCGCAGCTACCATAATATCAACACATATAACCTCTATAGGGTGTCAATCACCTTCAAGTGCTCTTTGTGTGACATGAGTAGGTTTGTTGTAAACCAAGAATGGGTCTCAATATATAACCAAGGTCAAGGGAGGACAAGAAGAGATTTGTAACCTAAATGAAGGTTTTGAGGCTAAAAAACCATGAACAACACCTACAACCCCTAAACATTCTCAAGCTATAGCATTGAACGCATCATTGAACCACCAGATAGGACCCTTATGGGGTATCTCTATCCTACTAGAGTGATACTCCACCATGATTAAACCACAACACATGCCCTAAACAATATTGTGTCTTGGACCCACATTAAAAATGGTTCTTAGGGTCATGGTTGGGATTATTAATGCATGAAAGGGATATAGATGCCATGAGTAGGTTTTGTTGAATGGAAATGGATTGGAGGCCTAAAAATCATTAAGGGGGGGACAAGGGGCTTAAGCCCTGAATGAACTTTCTTAAGCTCAAGTGCCATGGTTAGGGGAGGAAAACACTTCATTCCTAAATAAGAACTAGGAGGTCGGGCATGTTACAGAGATTCAATCAAATGACTAAGCATGCAACAAAAAATGCATTATCTTTGGAGACAATTATGCCACCTAAATTGTACTCAAAATGTCACATCAGACAAATGCATGAACATTTGGAAAATGATAAAAGTTCATTTTCATCTTTTGGTCTTTCAAGGATTTCAAGACCAAATTAACATGAAAGCCCTCAAAGCAAAATTATGGAAATGAACTAAAAAACCAACAATTCCATAGGGTCCACTTCATGTTGTTGGCTCTACTTCAAGCTTAAAGCATCACATTCACAGAGTTTTCCATCTTCTATAGAGAACTTAACTCCAAAAACACAAAAGAAATGGAGAAGAATTCTCTAAAAAAATGATATTCACACGTTGTAGATAAAACAAGCTCCAAAGCAATTTAAATAAAAACTTATCACCAACTCATAAAATATTAAATATGAATTTGATAATTGTTTTCTAAAACTTAGAGATGAAGGAAAAAATATTAGAAAGAAAGCTTGAAAAACCATGGTAACTCATGCATATTCAAACAAGAGCTAATTCCCAATTTCTAGTTTCAGAGTTCATTTAAACTATAAACAACATGCCCTACATGACAACATGATAATGCTTACCTCGAATATAAGTTATAAACCAACTAATAAAACTATTAAATGAATAATGTATACATGCTTGTGGGATTCAACTCAATCGAATTAGATTTATCCTCATCCAAAATTAAAACCTACCCAGTCTAAACACACCAATGAAAAAGGAAATCATGGGCATACATTAACCACTATCACAAAGTTGTCTTATCACGAACAACTTCCCATAAAAAGAAGATATATGTTTGCTCATTTGACGATGTCTTCTCATCTGATGATGAATGTCTTAGCTCATAGTGTGACTTACTAGTTTAGCCAGCCTACTCTCTCTCATCTGACGATGTCTTTCTTATAGTGGTGCTTATAGTGTGACTGACCTGTTAACTAGCTAACAGCCATTGAGGGTCAAATCGGTCCTTACCTTATGCTTACATTTACCTATAGTCACTACACCATTAACAACAATGCAATTGCAAACATGAAGATGTCCTTCTATTGTCCACCAAACTACCCATTCAATGCACCATTCATGAATCCTCCAAAAGAAGAAACCCACAAGGTCCACCAAGTCTAAACATGCTAACCAAATGAACAAGCCAAATGAAATAATAAATTGGGGACAAAAGGATGGCATTTGACATCGTAGACATGAAGACGCCCTTCAATTGTCCATTAAATTTCCTTGCTTTGTCCACCATTCACAAAACCTTTAAGAGAAAAAAACTACTAGGCCCACCAAGTCCATACACAACAACACCAACTAAGAGAACAAGCCAAAATAAATGAGAAATCAGGGAAGGGAAGATGGCCTTGGAGTATCCATCCACTCAATTCCATTAATAGTTGTGTCTACCTACAACTAGTCCACCATTAACAATGTTATCCATAATTGTTAACAACTTTGTCATCCAATGTGATTGATAACTGCTATACTTGTGACAAATGGAGAGCACACAACAATCTTGTTTATTCTATTTTTTGAAAACAACCTTATCATCCCTCCCTTTAATATTGACATGGAGGCTTCACCTTGTTAACCAATATCTTATCACTTTCATTCATAAAGGGGGTTTTAAAATTTTGAAAAATAAAATCAATATATTATAGGTATTGAGGTATGATGTGGAATTTATAAATATTACAGGTAAAAAAAATGATATTTGATAAAAATAAAGGATAATAAGATATTTAAAAATATCTAATAAAATTAAAAATATTTTTTAATATCCCACCAACCCACTTACTATATTACACATTCTTTAAATAAAAATCCATGAATATTTATCACATAAAAAACTTACCAATGAAAAATCATAAAACATCCCTATAATATTTGTCATTTAAAAAAACATGTATGCTAATAAAAAGCATGAAATATCACATAAAAACAATTTTAAAACATTAAATTAAATTAGAGTTTCATACCGGTTCATCTCTTAATATTTGTTAATTTAGGAATGCTTGATGATGCAAGACAGAGAATTAATATAAAAAATGAAAACACAAGTATAGACTAACAACAAAATTGATATTCGATATAAAAAATAATTAAATCAACATATTTTATTTAATCAAATAATTTGTCAAAAACATGTACGCTAATAAAAAAGCATGAAATATAATACAAAAACAATTTTAGAACATTAATTTAAATTAGAGTTTAATTCTGGTTGGAATGCTTGATGATGTAAGGTAGAGAATTAATATAAAAAATGAAAACACAAGTCAAGACTAACAAAATTGATATTCGATATAAAAAGAAATAATTAAATCAACCTATTTTATTTAATCAAATTTTTGATTGAGTTTTTGTTTTCCAATCCCTTAAGCTTTGAGTGACTTGGATGTAAATTATTTATTTCTTAAAAATTCTTGTCATTTTTAATACATAAGTCAATCTAACATCATATGAAGGTGATTTTGCATACGTGTGAGAAATCGTGATATATCCTGACTTAATTTTTTCGTGATGATTGATTGAATGATACTTCTCTTGGTTAGGGATATTTGACAAGAAACAAGACTCGATCGGAAAGAGAGACGCTCTTTGGAGAGGTTGAGGGAGGAGCGGGAAACTAGGATTTTGAACCTGCAACTCTCGATAATGGTGGATCACGAAGACACTTTGGGAACACAAAGCCGGCCACTGGAGAAGCCAACTAAATTGATGACGAGTTTATGCTGCGCTAAATTTTAGGGGCATTGTAGTCAGCTTGTCTTTTGTTTTTCTCTGTTCCCAAAGCTTGCAGGGTGTTTTACTGTAGTTATGTTTTCTCTAGTTGTCATTTATTCCAGTGTTTAATTCGAGCTGAGTGTCATAACTATATCTATTAGGTTGTGAGTCTTGTCTTTAGGTGGTTGTTAGCATAGATTGGTTTAAGTGGTCGAGTCATACCCTACCAGAGAAGCTACCTGATGGAAGTTGAGGTCAACGCACTCATGGGTGCGACTGACGAGGCCCTCTGGAGGAGTGATGGTATTTTCACCTTGACTGATGAATTCGAGGTTAACATTGGCCCTAACTCATCGAGGAGGACGGTTTTGATGCAAACTTCCTTTCCTTTCTCGGCGAAAACGAAGGGGATAGAACCAGAATTACCCTCTGCTCCTATGTGTTTACCAAGAGGATCTTTTGACAGTCAGCGAGTTACACATGTCACTGTAAGTTCACTGAAAGACTTATGGAGGTCGACTGGAGGTTATTCTCGGGTGGCTGCTGCCCGTAGACCTTCGAATTGTGGTTCTTTTAGGATAACACTATGGATACCAAACCGCTCCAAGCGTAAATTGATGTTAGGGGTTGATATAGGTTTAGAGGATACAATTACCTTAGCGCTTTGTGCTCTGGTGGGGTGAATTTCTTACCGTTCAATGTGTAAAATGTCTCTTACAGTCTGGGTAAAGTCCACCTGGTCCCCTCTCATGGGTTATGCACCAGAAGTGATATTCATGATGAAGCGTTGGTTCGAATTTCGATTCAGAAGCTCAGAGGATACCTATTAATCCTGGACAAGCTCTGGGTCATTGATAGTGGCAACTTCATGCTTAAGCAGTGGAGGGTCAACTTTGATCCGGCACAAGATTATTTCCATTTTCACCACCTCTAGGTTCTATTACCAGGGTTTCCAATGCATCTTTGGAATGCAAAGGCTTTGGAATCCATTGACAATATGCTTGGAAGGTTTATAAAGGTCGATGACCATGCACTCCTTGCTCCTGATAAAAGATTGGGTAAAGTCTTAGTTGAAATTGATATCCACTCTGGTCTGTTGGAGTCCTTAGAGATAGTTTGGATAGGGCACACCACGAGTCAAAATTTAGACTATCTGGGTATACCTTTTAGGTGTTCCTACTGTCGGAGGAATGGCCACTTGAGAAGAGACTGCCTGGGTACTTCTAGGGAGGAGGTATCAGAGGAGAGTATGCTAGAAAGGTCAACTTGAGTTAATTAGCCTGGAGAGGACTCCCATTATTTTATCACTCTTCTCTCAGATGCACAGGGAGAAAACCAACCAGTTCCGCTGAACTTTGTTACGGGTAAGTTAAAATTTATCTATCCTACTCTCTACTTCTCTTTATCGGCTTGGGAATGAGATTTTTTGGACTCCTCTTGTCTCATGGGAGAGGGTCTTTCGAACTTGTTCGATACTGATATTTCACAAGTTCAGGAGGGTTTAAAGATACTTGTTACAGACCCTTCAGTCCCTGTTGGGGGGGGGGAGGGGGGGGTATTCTCCAACTATTTCCTTTGATCCTTGGGGAGTAAGAAGAGCTCCATTTAACATTGGGGGGGGATTGTACTATGTCGGTTCGCAGTCTCACCTGTGGGATGGTTATTTTGAGGGCAGTAGCTGAGGTGACTTGTGATCCGGGGGGGGATAGCATCCTTTGGGGCTATAGGGAGTCAGATCTTGGAGAAAATTCCATTAGAGTTCTTCTGGAGACCCTGATTCTGTCCTACAGAGAGACACTCTCTCCTATCAACATTCCTACCTTTCAGGAGATAAATGTTTTTAGAAGACAAGAGCCTGGTGGGGGTTTAAGACTCTCAGAATAGACTGGGGAGGCCTCCGTGAAGGATTGCACTTGGTTGAAGGGATTGGGGCATGAGATATCTCCCATTAAAACTCAGAGTGCGCGGAAAAAAGAAATTTCCTCTCATATATCTTTCGATTTACTTCTACCTATTTCCAGTGATAATGAGGTGCTTAAAGGCATGAAAGCCATAGTTAGAGAAAAGTCATGATTTTTCTCTCCCTAACTATCAGAGGGGTGGGGGGGACCCTAAAGTCCACCTCCTTACGAAGACTTCTTAGTAGGACATCATCAGATATTATCTTTCTACAAGAAACCTTGGTAGAGGAAAAAAAGGCCAGGGTTTTTATGAACACTTTTCCATCCTCTTGGCTAACTTGTGTTGTAAGTTCGGTTGAAAATTATGGGGGACTTTTAGTGACTTGGGATCCAAAAAAGTTTGACTTAGATCCTTTTCTTTGTTGTGGTGGAATTTTCCTGACAGGTACCTGTTTGGAGAACAAAGAGACACTTATTCTTTTAAATCTTTATGGACCTTGTTTGGATAGAAAATCCTTTTGGGACAAGGTGGAATCTAGGGGTCTCATGGCCCATAAAAATATAATAGTGGCAAGGGACTTAAACTTCATGTTTGAGGATGGGGAGTTTTTGGGAGAATTTGCACATCTGCATCAACTAGCAGGTTCTTTCAAAGAGTTCTTTAAAGAAAATCGACTTGTGGACATAGTTCCAGATGTTCTTGTTCCGACTTGGAGAAATGGTAGAGCGGGATCCGAGTGTATATCCAAAAGAATGGATCGTGTCTTTGTGTCTGAAGATCTCATAAATGGTGAAGGCAAACTTAGATCATGGGTGGACTTCCCATACATCTTGGATCATGCACTAGTCTTTTTGAAACTGGAATGCCACTATTTCCCAACAACCTATCCTTTTAAATTGAATTCGATGTGGTTATTTGAGGAAGAGTTTGCTACTAAAGTAAAGGAACTCTGGAACGATAAAAAAATTGTGGTAGAATTGGGGGTTCAACATAGATTAGTATGGAAATTGAAGATTTTAAAACAACGCATCAAATTCTGGGCAAAAGAACAAAAAAAGAAATAGTTTAGAAGATTAGAACAATTGGAGGGAGAACTACAGGAATTATTACAAGAGGTGGCACATGAGGTATGGTGTCGAGAAAGGGACAGTCACTTAAAGCTTTTGGACACCGAGCAAGATAAAATTCTTCTATCTGAAGAAGAATTATGGAGACATCGAAGCAGAGCCATCTAGATAAAAAGCGGTGATCAAAATACAAAATTGTTTCACCATTTCGCAAGCTTCAGAAGGAACCAAAAACATATTTGGGAGATCAAGGATGAGATCGAGCAAGTACATTTTGGACAAGGTGCGCTCAAAAAAGAGGCTGTTAGGTATTTCAAAAGTTTTTATGAGGAATCATAACTTTTAAACATCACTGATCAAGTTTATACAACCATACATTACTCTCGTTTAGTCATTGAGGAGGATTCTAAAACTCTTGATAGACCTTGTACAAAACATGAAATTTGGGAGGTTCTCAAGTTATTTGCAAAAGACAAGAGTTCAGGGCTCGATGGATGGACCGTCGAGTTCTTTTCTCACTTCTTTGACTTAGTTGGGGATGATTTGCTGGAAGTGGTTGAGGATTCTAGGATTCAAGGCGAAGTGATCAAATCTTTAAACTAAACATTTTTGGCTCTTATTCCAAAAGTAAATAACCCTACAACTTTAGGTGACTACAAACCTATTGCTCTTTGTAATCTGTGTTATAAGATGATAACAAAGATAATTTCTAATAGGATAAAACCTATCCTTTCTCGATTTCTGTCGGGAGAACAATTCGTTTTTTTAAAGGGAAGACAAATACTGAATGCCATTGGTACGACACAAGAATGCTTGCACAGTATAAAGGTGAAAAATTTAAAAGCTTTGATCTTGAAACTAGATCTAAAAAAAGTATATGATTGCATCAATTGGGATTTTTTAAGATTGACTCTAATAAAAACGGGTTTTAGTCCTCAATCTACAAATTGGATTTTGAGTTGTGTGACCAGCGCAAACTTTGCAGTCCTTATAAATGGGAAGACTTCACCTATTTTTCAGAGTGGTAGAGGCTTGAGACAAGGCTGCCTGTTATCACCGTTGTTGTTTATTTTAGTCATGGAAGGACTCAGTCTGTCATTAAATAAAGGACATGATGAAGGAAAGTTGTCGGGGGTGAAGGTATCCAGAATAGTAAATATACTCCACTTGTTTTTTGTGGATGACACTCTTATTATGACAAAAGCATCGATACATGACTGGAGGGAGATAAAAGAGATTCTAATTATCTTTTGTAGTTCTTTGGGTATACAGATAAACTGGACAAAGTCATCATTTCTATATGCTGGAATACAAGGGGAGTCTTTACAAAAGTTAAAAGAATTTTTCCCTTACAATTTTGATGATCTCTCAAAGGGATTCAGAACTTCCTAAAAGCTGATTCATACAAGTCTGTTGACTATGTATGGCTTCTAGCAAAGTTTGTAAAAAAGATCGAATATTGGTGCAAGATATGGTTGTCTTTCAGAGGAGGCTTCACACTAATCAAAGCAGTACTTGAATGTCAACCAGTATATTGGATGGCACTAGATGCCATTCCAATATCAGTTCTCGATAAGATCAAGAAACTAATGTTTAATTTTCTTTGGTCGGGTGACAACAAAAAAAAAAACACTTTCATTTATGCAGTTGGGAAGTTATAGCAAAACCAAAGCATTTGGGTACTGGGGGTTAAGAAATATTTTTCACTTTAATAGAGCACTGACAACAAATTCCCTGTGGCCGGTCCTGATGAAGGATGGAGTATGGAATAAGGTGATCAAAGATAAATACCTTCCACATTGTTCGGTCTCTTCTTGGTTCAGATCAACTACAACTAGAGTTTCTTTTGCCTCTCAGACCTGGAAAAATATCCTAAAGTCTATCCATTTGATCACTCATTGGCTGAGTTGGAGTCCTGGGTCTGGACATTCGGTCATGATTGGAAAGGATTGCATTTTGGGGATGGGGAGGTCCTTCTTTTTATCACCACAACTTTTAACAATGTTGAAAGGAAAAAAACTTGAATTATTTATACCAGGCTAAAGGTAAAATCAGACCTGGTATTATTGTTGAAAACTGGAAAACTAGTGATGAGCTCGATCTCATAGGTGAACTGGCAACAGAATGGGATGGTTATTGTAGGGAGTTAACTGGAGCGGGAGTGCAACTACAAAATATTGATGATGAGCTTATTTGGACAGGGGGAGATAAATTAGGTATTCTAACAGTTAAAAAAGTTTATTGTGTGTTAACAAAAAAGTTGTGGCACCAGGTAATTGGAGGTTGGAGGAGACATATGTGGAAGTGGGATATCACTAAAAAAATTAGACTTTTCACTTGGTTAAATATAGATAATAAAATACTAAATTGGGACACACTGCAACGAAAAGGTTGGGAAGGTCCTAGTATTTGTCTTCTGTGCTCAAATGAATCAGAACCTGTGGTACATATTTTTGTTAAGTGCAGTTTCATACAACAAGTCTGGAATAGGATAAAAGGAGGTCATAATTTAAATACTGTCTAGGAAGGAAATACTATAACTGCTTGCTATGAAAACTGGGTTAGAAAGGAGAGAACTCACATCACTCTTCCCTCCTTAGTGTGCTAGTTTGTTTGGTTGGAGCGAAATAAGAGAATCTTTGAAAATAGGAACCCTTGTATCTTTTCGGTTGTATACAAAATACTTGGAAACTTAGCAAACATGGCAGTTTCTCAGAAAAAGGCTATTCCAAGAAATGTCCAGTTCCCTATTCACTTGCTTCCCACAGTTGGTTGGTTCGATGGAGCAGTGCAAACAAATGGGCAACAGAGTGGGGCAGGGGGAATGATAAGGTTAAATGAAAACATAGTTTATAAATGGACATACAATTGTGGCCCAGGGACAAATACTAGGGCAAAGTTGCTAAGAGCTTGGGCTACCCTCATATTGGCAACGTGTTTGAACATTGTAGCCCTTCAGGTCTTTGGCGACTCTAAAATTTTCATTGATTGGTTGAATGGCAGCGGGACATTACATGTTGCCTCTCTTATGGGATGGAAGGACAAGATTAGAGAGCTCACAAAATCTTTCAGGGAGATCAATTACTCACATATATATAGGGAACAAAACAAGGAGGAAGATTCTCTCTCAAAGAAGGCTTTGCTGAAGATCGAAGGGAAAATCGAATACAACCTCTGGGAAGATGGAAATGAGGGCCCTACCCTTTATTTAAATTTGTTTTGGCAAAACATATTTTCTTTTGGGGGTTCCTAAAACAAAAGAGAAAGATGATAGTTTCTTATTTTCGAAAGGAAATCTTATTTAAATATGTGAATAGAGGTATTGCACATTAGCTTTCTTATTGTAGTTTTGGGATGCTCATGAATCACTTCAGTTTGTGTACTGAAAGAACCTAAAGAGATACTTCCTATTTTTTTTTTTTAAGTTATTAGCAAGATTGGAGGGAGGAATATGTATGGAAAATATATGATGTTATGTGTACACAATTATATTATAAATATAAATGAACAATTTTTCTTTTGGAATAAAATGTTAAGATGAAAACATTTTACTATTTCATTAAAAAAATATTATCATTTTCAAATACAATTTATTAAAATTGATATAAATATTTATTTTCAAATATAATTTATTAAATTTGATATAAATATAATTTGCATATAAAATTTTGAAATGTTTAATATTTCAAGTGGAAAAGTTAGGATCATAAAAACACATAATGATAAAATAATTATAAAAAAACTCTTTATCATCTTAAATCTTAAATTTATTAATAAAAACATTTAATATCAAATATATAATTATTTTCAAATTTATATTTATTAATAAAAATATTTAACATTTATTTA
>JASDQU011402614.1:100661-129215 GCA_032191745.1 Picea mariana | reverse complement strand
TTGCCTAAATGTTTTGCAAAGTTGCCTTCTCAATCAACGATCATTGCAGGTGAAATTCAAATGTGGTTCGTGACCTTTTTTTTCTTTTATTAGGTTCGTGACCTTTTATTAGATTTACATACACATATATGTAATTCAAATGTGGTTCATGACCTTTTTTTTCTTCTATTTAATTCACATACACATATATGTAATTCTCATACAGGACATAGATTGGATTCGATGCAATCGAGAATTTGATTTGATGGATTTTTCTTCTTGTCTCTGATGATGCATCTGTCTACATGAATGGTGGTTCTCTTTATGAAAACAATATTTTCTCAACTTATACAAAACACTTCTAGTTTCTTAAATCCTAGTTGCACAACCACCTGCAGAGTACAATGAATTCTACTAATTCTTCTCCACTATTTAGAATATTTACATTACCTTGGAACAATATCTAAACAAAATTGATCTCTTGTATACTCTCTCATTGATCACCATGTATTTATTTCCAAGACTTCCAAATGTAAAATATGAACCACCTAAATCTAGTATTATAAACAACACCTTATTCTTATGAACTCACCTCTCTCAGTTAACTGTAATTCTTCTCAGCTTCAGTCAATGGTGGAGGATACTCTCAATTTTTGTTGAATTTCAAAGGATAAATGCAGCAAGGGTGAAATAGAGTGGATAGAGAACTCACTAAGTGAAGAGCCTCCCAAAATAAACCTAAACAAAAGCATGAATGATAATAATAAAAACGGTACCGTTTGTTTGCAAGATGCAACAGTTTACAAAGTCCAATTTTGAAGAGATTAAATGCGTCGTTCTATCTTTCTGTATGTTCCTTGTAAAAAAATTGTAATGGTTGGCCATTTTGTTGGTGAGGTTGGTTGTCATTGCCATAATTTGTTCATATGCATGACTCAAGAATTGAGATATTAGATGTTGTTTGGTTGTTGGTGGAATATCATTTAGATGAGCCCTAACACCAAGCATCACAATATGAGCAGACATTCTGTATAAATATAGACTTGAATTTCCCATTTCCATACTCTTTGATTTCATTAAATTCGAGGTCACAAGACAATGCATCCATGCAATTTTAGATAATGATTTCTATTCCTAATCTGTTCGAGGAGAAATCATTTACATTTCCACAAAGCTGCCAAGCCAATCCATGGAACATTGGGATTAAGGTCTTGACAGACTTCAATATGGGCACTAAAATGGAAATTGAACTCGCAATAAAGATAATCTTTCATTATGGTATTGTAGAAAAAATTATAGTGGCTGAATAAATCCAAGTAGTGGGGCTTAGAAAATACAATAGCACACACAACTTGTTTTTCATTAAGAATTCACACAATATAAATACATTTATGTATCTGTTGTTAGATATAACTTATTCTAAACCTAGACATAGAATCTCTCAACAAACGCAAATAGACTCCAACTAACTACTAATGTAAGCATTATTTCCAAGAACCTCCTTTAATGCTTACATTACACTCATTACAAAATTGATCACAATTGTATAACGCTCTTTACAAAACTTATGATACAAACTGCATTTATATAAGTCACATAGTCTCACTCACTCTGAACTTCTAGGCTTTCGCTCTTCTCTTCTTCAAACTCTCCAACTTCCCTACCTCCATCTATCGGATATTTTTCTTTTGGCTATCCTTTAGTTGCTAGGAAGGTGGTACACGATGCTCTTCAAACCCAAAGCAAAACAAGACCTATCAATTTTATAACACGTTGTAAACATAACAAAACTAGTAATAATCTTGTGGTAAGGTCAGGGCTTTCGCACACAGAAACATAAGTTATATTACCATATTCTATAGTTGTTTCTAGATCATTTAATTTAGAAACAAAACAATACAAACTCAAACACAATTTGCATACATACAAACAAAACATCCATCCATCTCACATATTTTCTTCTAGTGTATGCAAAATTCCTTTTAAGGCACTGGGTAAATGTTGACCATTTGAATACGATTCATCTTCCTCATGCACATTTATTGCTTGGTGAAGAGTAGCCAATATTGTTACACATCAAAATTACTCACTTCAATAGTGTCACAAGTGTTGTCATTACAAGTGTTGTAAGTGTCGCATCTTGTCCGCAAGTGTCGCATCTTGACCACAAGTGTTGCAAGTGTCACAAACATCATACTACCATCTTGCCCATGTTGTTCCTCTAACGACATCATAAGGACACTTAAGACACCTCAAAGACTAGTTTTGAAGAAGAGAGGTCACTTGACAGGGAGTACAAACCTTTTGCCACTGAAAGAACCACTAAAAAATGGATTTTGGAGAGGAGTGCTCCCCTACCCACTGTCAAGGAGTGTTGTCACTCCCTGAGCCTCTTTGAGGGAGTGTTTGAGCACCTTGTGCACCATTTTGGGGGAGCGCTACCCTTTTCTGAGCAAGTTTTGTGTTTGTTGAGACAAATCAGGGAATAATCCCTCAATTCCTAAAGGTGGCTGGATTCAAATAGATGGTCAAGAAATGATCTTAGGGAAGATCCTCAACTGAAAGAGAGGAATCCTCAACTTATCCCAAATATCTCTCAAGTGGTTGGGCCTCTCCAAGTTTATATAAGGAGGACTTTTCATGGTGAAAGGTACATGAGGATAGAGACTAGAGATTGATACCAAACTTATGATCCTATAAGTGGTATTGACATGAAATGATGGAAATAGAGAATTACAACAAACTTATGATCTCATGAGTGAGATGTCATCAAAGCAATCAGTGGAGATTACTTGAGAAAAGGGGTTGGACAAGGAGAATTGGAAGAATCTACTGCACCTTCATTCAAAGGGTTGTAAATACTTTTACTTGTTCTCATTAATAATCAATGCTTGGCCTGTTTCTTTCAAACTTATTCTTGTTCCATATGAGTTTTTCTGCAGTAGATGGATCTGTATTTGAGCTAATCTCAGTAGAGTAGGAAGTCCATTATATCTTTGTTTGTCCTACAGGACCTATCAGGGAGCTCAGGATCGAAGCTCAGCCAGGACTTTGCAAGGACAAACGTCGCTAATAAGGTACATATATTTCTCCTTCTCTTTCATTTATTAGCTTGATTAGATATAAAAGGAATTCAGTGTCCATGTTAAGAACTTTTTTGTCTTGGCATTAGGAGTCTAGAGACCAAGAGGGAATCCACTTGTCCGCAAGGGGATTCACCTACAAAAGAAATTGGCGACTCCACTCGGGAGGTGATCTAATTTTTGTTTCCATTCCCAGATCTTGTTTTGGCCCTTTTCCCACTCACTTGACCTTCTCCATATTGTCTTTTTGATACTTAGATTTGTTTGATTGCCTCTTTATGTCATCATGATCACCTTGATTGACTGAATTTCCTTGATGTTTTGAGTTTCTAGGCATGTTTTTGAGATTTTTCAGCAGAGTGCTCCCCTACCCTTGCTATCACAGTGCCAACACTCCCTGGTGGTCTTACACATAGTGTTGGAGTGCTCTGGTACCCCTTACACCAGAGCACTACCCCATTTTAAGTGAAAAACCCTCTAGTTTTTCAATTTCTGGGTTTAGTTTTTGCCTTTTGCATTTGCTCAGGGTCTTATACTCTCAGTCCATCTTAGTATTGGCCTTCAACACCCTATTTTTTAAGGATTCATCCTCTTTTGTTTGGATTTTTTGACATTTGTCCTTACTTTGCAATAAATCTTTGTCCTTCATGATTTGGAGTCAATTTGTTGTTTTCTTCTCGTTTATCTGAGTGAGTGAAAACTTTGTAAGGATTTTCAAAGGTCTTTTGTACTTTTCTTTCTGATATTTGAGTCATATTGTCCAAGCTCTTTTTCCTTTCTTTTGAGTTATTGGCTTTTTGTTTCTTGTTTGATCACAACAAGGGTGTCTTTTGGTTTATGTGAAGTTTGCTTCCAGATTGCTTAAATATCACAACTCTTGAAGTCTGATTAACATAGGAAGCTTTACATCTACTGGTTATCAATCACATATAAACATTTTAGCATTGCATTGGATTCCTTATTTAGGACTATTGCATGAGGTCATTGCATCTTAGTGTTTGATAGTGAAAGGAAAATCCTTCTCCTTCCCTTAATTAGACATTCATTGAAAGAAACAATAAGCTATAATTTCTTATGCATGTTTTGGGAAATGAGTCATAATATCATTATTTTTCACTCTCATACACCTCTGAGTAAATAACAGCCACTAAAAACAATGCTTAACTAAAATTTATTAGAATTTTTACATCTTTGTTAGCAAACCTACATTAGTTTAAGGTGTAGGGATTTGGAATAGGTTGAAAGGATAACTTTCCAAAGCTATCAAACAAACTTAGCATCTTGCGATAGGGAGAGAAAATCCAATTATTGTATAGGCTTTCTAGGATCCCCCTCTCACACAAGGGTTACGCACGAGGTCGCATTCGGGTGAGTTATGAATATTATCCCTCCGTGGTTCAACTTTTTGTAGTGGTCGGATTGTATATAGGGGGTCACTTGAGGTTATACCCATGATTATGTGTGGGAGCCTCTCGAGTTGATTTCAGACTTGTTATCCTTCCCATACGTTCGGATCAGAATGTTGAGTGTACCTGCCTAGGGGATAACTGCGAGTTGGTGTCCTTAGTTGCCATCATCTTTAGGTACTTACATGAGGTGACAGTGAAGGGAAGTCTCACTGTACCTGGAACAGACGTTGGCCAAACTCACTCGGGCTCCTTGGAGGGTAAATCCACAATTACTGCATAGAATCTTGCACCAAGGTGTAAGTCGGTTAAGCAGGTCACCAATGTAACTGATCCACTTGCTCTATCCCTGCCTCTTTCTATTTTGATCTCACAATGTTGGATTTCATCACCAACTAGTGGTTTCATTGTGGGAAGGTTTGTTTGATTGCCTGCTTCTTAGATTCATAACATGTGTTGTTTGTGTTACTTAGTGGACCTTAGGTTGAGTCAACATTCATGGCATCAAATCCTAAGAGTACCAATGAAGGAACCCCTTCTCTTGGGGAACCTTATACCTTTTCTTTGTTTGGAAACTTTGGTCCTCCATACATTGCCACACCGAGTCTTCTAGGACTCACCATCGGATTACCGGTTTGGTTGTTCCCCACTCCAGTGATCTCGAATCCTCCCAATGTTTCAACTACACCTAATACTTTAGATGTTAGTAAACCACCCACACATCAACCTCATATCGAATTTTCACCTTCTTCACCCAATAAGTCTCCTTCCCTTTCTCCTTCTTCGCCTAGTGAAAGCTCTAAAGAAAATAACCAAGTTCATTAGAAGAAGAAGAAACAAAAAGAGAAGAAGAAGAAGAGCCTAAAAAGAACCAAGGTTCCAACAACATCAGATGTTGAATGCCAACAACTAGCTATTGTTAATAGTACTAGGAGTGTTGATGAGCTCAACAAGATTAAAATGAAGAATCCGAAACCCAAATTCCCTTGTAGTCTTTGTAAGGGTGACCAATTTCTGAGGGATTTCCCTGGTATTCCCAAGGTCTTAGAAATGTGGTCCTCCGCATCATCGGCCTCTGCTAGACATGCTGGTGATGCCCCGTCAACTAGTGATGTTCGGGTTGGTAAGAAGAAGACAACTATCAAATTCCCTTGTATGTTATGCAAAGGTGATCATTATTCTCACCTTTTTCCTCGCATGGACGAGGCTTATTCTCTTTTGGAAAAAAATCAACTTCCAAAAGGTTATTGTAATATTTCCCCCAACCCATCGTTAGTTGATGGAATGGTCAATCTGGTTCCATCCCCGATCAGTTCAATTGGTCAGGTGGTCAATCTAGTTTCCTCCTCGATTGAACCACAAACCCATGTAGTTGATCCAGTTCCATCGATGATCAGTCCTACTCTTCATCAAAAGAGTGTAACCCAAGTAGTCGATCCATTTTCATTCTCAGTTGGCCCCACTCTCCCGTTAGAGAGTGACAACAAAGCGTTCAATCCGTTTCCACCCGTCAACCACATTCTCCCCTTTGATAATAAAACCCAAGTGGTCAATCTGGTTTTGTCATCGGTCGATCCCACTCCTCTTTTTGATGAGTGACAAAGTGGCTGATCCAGTCCCTTCCTCGGTCAGTCCCACCCTTCGTCCAAAGAGTGCCAAAGTGGTTTCTCTAGTTACATCATCGGTCAATCCCACTCTTCCTCTGAAGAGTTCCAGCGTGGTCGATCCGATCCCATCATCGGTCTATCCTACACTCCCTCTAGAGAGTAAACCCGATACTGCCCACATTTTTCTCGTTGATACAAAATCTACCGTGTTGGGGGGCATTCCTCTTTCTCCCACGAAACCCCCTCCAAGCAATGAGGCCATATTTTTTTATTGGGGTGCACTAACCAGACCTCGTCTTCCTTCTCACATTCCTTTCCATATTACAGTATAGGTTTGTGGTTGGGACGTTCCTCAAATGATGATAGATGAAGGTGCGTCTGTTAGTATTTTTTCCTCTATTGCTTGGCACGCTTTGGGTTGTCCTCAACTTGTGCCAGTTACATAGAATCTGTTATCTTTTAATAGAAGAACTAGTCAACCTTTAGGGACCCTTCCTCAGTTTCCCGTAACTTTGGAAGGGAAAACTATCTTTATTGATGTCATGGTAGTCCAAGACCCCTTGGATTTTTCTTTACTCCTTGGGCAATATTATGTCTATGTCATGAAATCTATTGTGTCCACTCTTTTTCGTGTGATATCTTTCCCTCACGATGGAAGAATTGTGACTATTAATCAACTTTCCTTCATCGGACCTAACTAGATTACCTCCCTGAATGGTTCTTATATGATGACAATATCGCCCCCACCGCATGTCAATTATGTGGCATTTTCTCCCATGACTTCAAATTCAAATGAATTGGATCTGATAGTTGACATGGTGATCTCTTCGGTAGGGATATTAGAGCATGATCCCCTTACCCCTGTCATGACTCTCGACATGTGTTCCTTCCAGAGTGATTTTCTTCCATCCAGTGAAGTTCTCTTAGAATCCATGACTGAGTTTTGTCCCTTGACATGGTGTTCTTCCAGAGCGTTATTCTCTTGGAAGCCATGACCATGAAGAGTCCATGAACATATTTTCTCTTCTTTGTAGCAAGATCGCTAAAAAATGAAACAGAGGTCACGAGCATAGTTTCTCTTCTCTGTAGCAATCTTGTTAAAAAATGAAACAGAGGTCACAAGCATAGTTTTCTTCTCTGTGGAATTCTCATTAAAAAATGAAACATAAGCTTTGAGCATAGTTTTCCTCTCTATAGCAAGCTCGTTAAAAAATGAAACAACAATCTGGGGATTGAACCCAGAGCCCTGAGCATAGTTCTTTTCCTGTGTCAAGATTGTTAAAAAATGAAACAGTCACCTCTCTTGAACCTTCATTTCATCCACCCTTATCCTTTTTCTCCATCTAGTAGATAAATTGGTGACAACCTCAAAGTCGGTGAATGAATTGAAGCTTGGGGGGGCATGTCTCCAGTCTTTGATGATCATTATGGAGTTAAGCCACTAGCTTTCAAGCGGGGGGCATACCGAGCTTCGTCTTTGTTCTTTCTTGTGCTCATAAATACATGAGAATGCAACCGAGAAACCTTTTATTTCTTTTTCAGGCTTGCATGGTTACACGAAAAATGAACCCCTTGGAGTCATGTTTAATCTCTTTTCAGACTCTCTAAACATGAAAAGATTGTCGAGTGATCTTGCTTCCTTTTCCACTCGTTAAAAGGTTTTAAAGGGCGTCTTTAGAGTGATAATTTATCTCTTTTTCATCCTTGCGAGACTAATATTATGAAAAAGGACAACATTGGAGTCATCTTTAAGTTTTTTTAGACTCTCTAAATATGAAAAACCACCGAGTTTACCTTCTCTGGACTCGTTAAATGATCATACATTGAAGGGCCCATACGGGACCAAACCCTTACTTCTTTTAGATCACTAAACAAAGGAAGAGAGAATTACTGAAGGTGAGTCATATTGAGCATGTGTTACCCTCCTCGAGATTGTTAAATTAAAAAGAGGTACTCTTCTATTTGGATAGGGGAAAAATTGAAGGAAGGAAGCCAAGAAGTTTTTGAGAACACTACCAATAACTCTTACGGTCACCCTTGAACACATCACTTTGTCTTTGCATGCATTTTAATCCACTGAACCTCTACATTGAGACAATCCTCTGAGTTTCCTTTACTCCTTTGGGTCACCTGACGAAAGTCACAACATCCACTGCATCATCAAGTTTTGGTCCATGTCAAGTTTCTGCTGTTGTGTCTCAGTGTTCAAGGGAAGTATCTGCTTCGAGAGTCATTCATCACAAATATCTTGTTTCAATACCCATGTCAGTTCATGTTCATTTGATCTATCAATTAAATCTCCGTGTTAGTTTTGTGTCGTTGATGGGGGATACATCAAGGCCCTCCTTCGACGAGTCTATTCCTGTTGATTTCAACACATTATCCAAGAGCTAGACTTAGAAACCAGTTAGTACCTTGGGACCTGCATGCCTCAATGGCATGCCTCCTCATGTCCGATAGTGGGTTTACATTATTCACCTCTGATCGGATGATTCCACAGATGTTCGACTTCATCTCATCTATTCACATTCGTCAGAATGTACTAGAGTACCTTGGGAATCATTGACATCAATGGTGATTTCCCTCGCGCTTGTTAACGGTTTACCTTATTGATCGATAGTCAAGTGGTTTCTGCCATGTTCGACATTAGGACATCTATTCACATGGATAGATTTGTACTACATCGGGATTGGTAAGAAGACCTTCGGTTGAGTCATCACTCTTATATGTACTTTTCCCAGGTTGCGAAGGAGTTCTTTTGAACTATGACACATATACTGTTACATATATTTATTTTGTATTGGTCATGGCTATGTCTTGCCATCTTGTAGATCAATTGTGTATTCTTCGTGGCTATGATCAGTTTAGGTCATAGGAGTATAGATCCACATTGTATCTTCAATGGCTATACCATTTTGTCAATATAATTATGGATTTGCAGTGTATTTTATGGCGGCCATACCTAAAAAGTCTTTATCACTCAGGCATAAGTATGCATGCCTTGGGTTTGAAACATGTCATAATATTTGTTTGATGGTCGTGTGTAGCTTTTTTCGGTTTCTCTGCATCCATACCCTTTCTCGCAAAAGTCTAAAAAGTACTTAATTCATCATCTTCTTCTAACTTCATACTTTGGGGGGCAATCGGTTACACATCAAAATTACTCACTTCAATAGTGTCGCAAGTGTCGTCATTACAGGTGTTGTAAGTGTCACATCTTGTCCGCAAGTGTCGCATATTGACTACAAGTGTTGCAAGTGTCACAAAAATAACACTACCATCTTGCCTATGTTGTGCCTCTAACGACATCATAAGGACACTTAAGACACCTCAAAGACTAGTTTTGAAGAAGAGAGTTCACTTGACAGGGAGTACAAACCTTTTGCCACTGAAAGAACCACTAAAAATGGATTTTGAAGAGGAGCGCTCCCCTACCCACTATCAGGGAGTGTTGGTTCTCCCTGAGCCTCTTTGGGGGAGTGTTTGAGTGCCTTATGCACCATTTTGGGGGAGTGCTAGCCTTTTCTGAGCAAGTTTTGGGTTTTGTTGAGACAAATCAAGGAATAATCCCTTAATTCTTAAAGGTAGTTGGATTCGAATAGATGGTCAAGACATGATCTTAGGGAAGATCCTCAACTAAAGGAGAGGAATCCTCAACTTATCCCAAAGATATCTCAAGTGGTTGGCCCTCTCCAAGGTTATATAAGGAGGCCTTCTCATGGTGAAAGGTACACGAGGATAGAGACTAGATATTGATACCAAACTTATGATCTTATAAGTGGTATTGACATCAAAAGGATGGAAATTGAGAATTACATCAAACTTATGATCTCATGAGTGAGATGTCATCAAAGAAATCAATGGAGATTACTTGAGAAAATGGGTTGGACAAGGAGAACTGGAAGAAGTTGTTCCACCTTCATTCAAAGGGTTGTAAGTACTTTTACTTGTTCTCATTAATAATCGATGCTTGGCATGTTTCTTTCAAACTTATGCTTGTTCCATATGCGTTTGTCTGTAGTAGATGGATCTATATTTGAGCTAATCTCAGTAGAGTAGGAAGTCCATTCTATCTTTTATTTTCCTACAGGACCTATCAGGGAGCTCAGGATCGAAGCTCAGCTAGGACTTTGTAAGGACAAACGTCGCTAATAAGGTACATATCTTTCTCCTTCTCTTTCATTTATTAGCTTGATTAGATCTAAAAGGAAGTCAATGTCCATGTTAAGCACTTTTATGTCTTGGCCTTAGGAGTCTAGAGACCAAGAGGGAATCCACTTGTCCACAGGGGGATTCACCTACAACAAAGATATGGACACTTCCCTTCTTGTCCTGAATTGGCTTCAAGCCTCTATGATAGCTTGTTCGTTGATCCCATTGACATGTGTGAAACCAGGGATTAGATAGCTTGAGATTCACATCACTATTCAAGTCATCCCAAAAGTATAAAACTGCAAGGTTTATGGAACCAAGAAAGAATAAACTTTTAGTACCCAAGATGAAAGCAATCATTCTGCATTTACGGAATCGTTGACCAAGGCCAACTGAAATCATTGTGTAAGAACTAGGGTTTATGGAACTACCAAAGAATAAATTGTTACTACCCAGGATGAAACCAATCGTTCCGCATTTACAAAATCGTTGACCAGGGCCAACTAAAATCGTTGTGTAAGAAGAAAAAATAGATTGAAATTGTTGTGTCTTGACCAATAACAAATTGCAATTTTCCATGCCCATGGCTGATACGATTCGGTCCTCCAACGGTCTTGAACCAAGGTTCAACAACATCAACAGATCTGAAAAATGTATGTGAAATAAGTGGACTCCATTGGTGACTTCACCGTGGCATGCCAAAAAATATGCAAGTAGCAGCAACGGCAATGATAGGTAGCAATCTTCCACGCACACCGAATATTGAGAAAAAATAATACTAAACTATTCTTATTCCTCCACACAAAAAACTAATACTCACACATATTTCTGGGCCCTCTCTCCAGTGAGGGAGTTACCCAGAGCCTCCCATGAGGGAGTTACCTAGAGCATGTTGGTAATTGATGCAGTCTTGTCAATAATCTTACATGATGCAATCTATTTGTAGTTTTCTTTTCTTTCGGTTAGTGTTTAGATATAGATTGTCTGACTAAATAATGCATGCAAAATGCATGAGTAGTTTTCTAAAATAAATTGTTGTAAACGCTCAATCAGGAGAAGCTAACTGTTTGTTCTTTGAGGCTATGTATTGTTATAAAGATCAAGGTTGATCACAATTGAACGCAGCCTTTATGTGCAATTTATCTAGTCCATAGATAGGCCTTCATAGATCCTTCATTTGGTATCAAAGTTGGTTGGTGCTTTAGGGTAATCATGGCAAACTCTAATTCCTTACCCATTCTATAATTTAATGGAAGTGATTATGATTATTGGTGCATCAAGATGATGACCTTTTTGATAGGGAAATATCTATGGGAGATTGTAGAAATGGGTAGCCAAAAGAGTGGACCACTCTTACTACAAATGATAGAGTAGCTAAGAAGAAATATAGAAAGAAGAATGCTCAAGCTTTATTTCATATTCAAATTTCTCTTGATAAAAGTCTGTTTCCAAGAATTGTAGGTACAAAGACAACAAAGGATTCTTGGAAGACTCTACAAGAAGCTTACCAAGGCAGTGATCAAGTCAAAGTTGTCAAGCTACAGGCATTGAAAAGAGAATTTGAGAATTTGAAGATGCAAGAAGCTGAAAATGTAAGTGATTATTGTGTGAGAGTAAAAGATGTAGTCAATAAAATGGCCACTCTTGGACAAATTCTAGACAAAGAGGTTTTGATTAAAAAGGTGTTGAGGTCTCTAACACCAATGTGGAACCATGTTGCCATAATCATTGAAGAAATCAATGATTTGTCTACTCTTTAGTTTGATCACCTAGTTGGATCTCTTATGTCTCATGAAGAAAGATTGATAGATTCATTTGGAGAAAGTAGCAAGAAAGTTTTTTCTTCAAAATTGGAAATTACAAAGAATGAATATGCCAACACTAGCAACAAAATAAACCAAATCCAAGGTAGAGGTCAAAATCAAAATTATCCAAGAGGAAGAGGTGGTTCAAGAGGAAGAGGCAGAGGCAAATTTGATAAAAGAAATATCCAATGTTATTATTGTAAAAGGTATGGTCACTTTGAAAGTGATTGTTTATTAAAAGAAGGTAATAATAACAAAGGTGTTAATTATGCTCAAGAAGGTGATGAAGCCTCTCCAAGAATTTTTTTTTTATCTTATGACAAAGCTGAAAATGGCACTAAAGAAATTTGGTATTTAGATTTGGGGTGTTCTAACCACATGTCAGGAAATAAGGAGATCTTTTCTACAATGGATGAGAGTTTCAAATCCAAGATCAAGTTGGGTGATGAAAAATCATTGGAGGTTTCGGAAAAAGGAGCTATGGAAGTCCATACTAAAGAAGGTATGAAAAGTGTTAAAGACATTTATTACACTCCACAATTAAAGCATAATTTATTGAGTGTTGACTAAGTATGTGAGAAAAATTATAAGGTGGTGTTTGAAAATCAACAAAGTACAATTTATGATAAGAATAGAGGCAATAGAGCGGTTACAATTGTGCCTATGTCAAAGAATAGGATGTTCCCGTTGATGTTTATAGAACATAACAACCATATTGCCAATATGACATATGAAGAAAAAAGTTGGTTGTGGCATCTCAGGTATGGACATTTGAATTTTCATAGCCTGAAGCTTCTAACATCAAAAGAATTAGTTTATGGTTTGCCTAAGGTTCAAGAACAGAAGGATATTTGTGAAGGATGTGCTAAAGAAAAGCATGCAAGAGAGAAATTTTCCAAAGGAAATGCATGGAGGGCCCATTATCCACTTCAGTTAGTTCACTCAGACATTTGTAGTCCTATGCAGATAAAGAGTTTGGGTAAGTCATCATATTTTATTACTTTTATTGATGATTACTCACAAAAGTGTTGGGTTTATTTTTTGAAGACTAAGGATGGAGCCTTTGATACATTCAAGAGGTTTAAATCTCTTGTGGAAAATGAAAGAGGTTGCAAAATCAAGTGCTTAAGGATTGATCGTGGAGGAGAATTTTGTTCAAAATATTTTCAGAATTATTGTGATATGAATGGCATCAAAATACAACTCACCACTGCTTACACACCTCAACAAAATGGAGTAGCAGAGAGGAAAAATTGTACAGTGGTGGAAATGGAAAGAAGTATGTTAGAAACCAAGGGATTAAGAAATTCTTTTTGGGGTGATGTAGTTGCTACATCTGTATATATTCTCAATAAATGTCCCACAAGTGCACTTGATATGATGACTCCATATGAAGCCTAGTATGAAAAAAATCTTAATGTTAATCATTTCAGAGTCTTTGGTTGTGTAGCCTATGTCCATGTGGTTGATCAAAAGAGACAAAAGTTAGATCCAAAAAGTGAGTCATGCATTTTTGTTGGATATAGTGAACATAGTAATTCTTACAGGTTGTATAATCCCCTCACTAATAGCATTGTTGTGTCAAGAGATGTGATTCTTGATGAAGGGGAAGTTTATGGTCATCAAAAATTCCATGAAGACATGTCTAAATCTATTTTGGATAGGGATATTATTGATGGTATTGATAATGAGAAGCCCACTAATATTTCAATTCCATGTGCTACAAATCCACCAAGTAGCCCCTCATCTAGTTCTTCAGTTCCAAGTGCAAGCCCAACATCAAATTCAAGTTGTGCAAGGAAGGTAAGAAGATTAAGTGACATTTATCAAAGGAGTAAAAGTCCAACACATGAAGAAAATCCAATAGGTGAGACAGTAAATTTTGCTTTACTTTCCAAGGATGATTTTGAGCCATCATGTTTTGAAGATGCTTGTACTAATGAGGTTTGGGTGCAATCAATGAAAAAATAGATAGATTCTATTCATAGGAATGATACTTGGAAGCTTATAGAACTTCCACATGACAAGAAAAAGATTGGTACTAAATGGGTCTACAAGACTAAGTACAATAGTGATGGGAGTGTTGAAAGACACGAAGCAAGATTAGTTGCTAAAGGCTTCACACAGAGGTATGGAATTGATTATGAAGAAACATTTGCACCAGTAGTAAGACAAGAGACTATTAAAATGATGATTTCATTAGCAGTTAAGAAGAAATGGAGCATTCATCACATGGATGTGAAAAGTGTCTTTTTGAATGGGTACTTAGGAGAAGAAGTGTTTGTGGAACAACCACAAGGTTTTGAAGTGCAAGGAAAAGAACATCAAGTATACAAGTTGAAGAAGGCTTTGTTTGGCCTCAAGCAAGCACCAAGAACATGGTATGCTAGGATTGATGGATATCTTTAGGAGAGTGGCTTCAATAGAAGTAAAAGTGAACCTACACTTTACTACAAACAAGAAGGTAATGATATTCTTATTGTAAGTCTATATGTTGATGACTTATTATATATGGGTAGTAGTTCTAAGATGAAGGATGAATTCAAAATTACTATGATGAATGAATTTGAGATGAAAGATTTGGGTCTCATGCAATATTTTCTTGGCATGGAGGTTTATCAAAATGATGATGGAATTTTCATTTGTCAAACAAAGTATGCAAAAAATATGTTGAAGAAATTTGATATGGTAGATTGTAAATCAGCCTCCACTCCAACTACCATTGGAATTGTGTTGTGTAGAGATGATGGTGCTGAAATAGTTGATGAGGCAACATACAAAAGTATTGTTGGAAGTTTAATGTTTCTAACCCACACAAGACTTGATATTGCTTATTTAGTTTCTCTTGTTTCGAGATGATACATGACATTTGAAATACATATGAAGGGAGCCAAGAGGATTTTGAGGTATGTGAGAGGAACTCTAAATTTTGGTATTCATTACTACACTTCTAAAAGGTTCAATCATGTTGGATTTAGTGATTCTTATTGGGTAGGTAGTTTGGATGACCCAAAGTCTACATCTGGTAATTGTTTCTCTTTTGGTTCAGGTTTGATTACTTGGAGCTTAAAGAAGCAAATTATAGTTGCACTTGCATCCACATAAGCAGAATATGTTGCAGTCACCTCAGCAGGTACATAAGCATTATTGCTTAGAAAAGTTCTAGAAAAAATTGGAGAGAAACAAATTCATCTTACAACAATATTTTGTGATAACACTAGTGCCATCAAATTGGCCAAGAATTGAGTCCATCATAGCACGACAAAACATTTTGATTTAAAGTATCATTTCATTAGAGATTTGGTGCAAAAGAAGGAAGTAAAACTAAGGTATATAAAGACTCAAGAACAACTTGCAGAGATTTTCACTAAGGCAATTGCTAAAGTCCAATTTTTGAAACTTCTAGATCAGATTGTGGGCCCTCTCAGCATCAAGGGGGAGTATGTTGGTAATTGATGCGGTCTTGTCAATCATCTGACATGATGCAATCTATTTGCAGTTTTCTTTTCTATTGGTTAGTGTTTAGATATAGATTTTATGCAAAATGCATGAGTAGTTTTCTAAAATAAATTGTTGTAAGTGTTCAATCAAGAGCAGCTAATTGTACAATTACCTGAATAATAATTATTTCTTCTTTCTATGATATTGTGATTTAATCATTTAGTATTTAGTATATTGTTATGTTATTCTAATTGAATGATTATCTAGTCCATAGATAGGCCTTCATAGATCCTTTAGAGCAATGATACCAGCTTAAAAAAATACAACTGCACACATAACTTGTTTTCCATTACTAATTCATACAATATAAATATATTTATGTATATGTTGTCAGATGAAACTTATTCCAAGATAACAAATAGACTCCAACTAATTACTAATGTAAGTATTATTTCCAAGATAACAAACACCAGGATATAAAGCTCCGAAATCCGTACACCTACGCAAGATTAGGTCTAAGCCCTAATTTAATATTGATTTAAAGCTGTTAGGATCGGCTCTCTTTGGTACAAGAGGACAGATCTAACTGTATATAATTCATATGAATGACCTACATATCGAATAAGAGAATTTGGAACCAAATGATTGAAAAGATAGCATAGATGCAAATTGGCAATCAGATGATACAACTGTAACTAGTCTCCATGTCTCTTTTCAGTTTTCAACAAAACAATAACAAAGATTCACTCCATAGGAAGCTACTCTCCGGATCTCTCTGTGCACCACACAACGCCATTAGAAGAAAACCGCCAGGGGACTATCATTTGGCGTAGAGGCTAGCGTGCCAAAGGAATCCATTATTCAACTACCCCTGGTATAATGGTAAGGTTGATGGGGAACGACGTTGAGCAGTCTACGTCCGCTGATCTGCTCATATTCTATGCAGCTAGGGTTTTATCTTTTAGCTTTTGGTGGTCTTCCATGCAGTTTCATATTATATAAAATATGTTAGATATACAAGTATCAACTTATACAGACTTTAAAATGATTGTTGATGATTTCAATATATTTATATATGTAATGAAAAAGTGATCACTAAACCAACTAAGTCAGAGCATAAGCAACATTATTTTTTCACAAATATCACACAACTTTTCTCCTTCTGTGGAACTTTTCTTTTCTCCTCCCATCATGAGGCCCAAGCATTCATGATATTATTTTCCAAAATATCATGAGACACATTTCAGATTTCACCTCCCAGGCCTCCAAAGATTAGTGTGTGATTGTCTCGGTCATATATGTATTATAACATTTAGGATTACTTGCATATGTTTCCACAGGGATATGAATGTCAGCCCCAGAAGGGCCAATAAGTTTCATACTGTTGGTTATATGAGGAATGACCGATAAGTTTTATACTGTTGCCGAGTCCCTCCATAAAATGATATCGGTTCCAAATGTGCACTGAGAATCCTGGAGCCTGTGTCCGACACAATCCTGGGCCATCTAAGTCATAGTAAAACTTTTTTTCATCCAATAATAATAAAAAGATAAACAAAAAATTGGTTTATTGAAATAATTTTATTTTATGGAATTTGGGTAATAATTTTTATAAAAAATAGAAATTAGTCTGGAAAAAACCATGAAAAATTAGACCATTTATAAATTTAACCATGAAAAATTAACCCATTTATAAATTTAACCCCTAAAATCATCTATGCATCCAACCCTTATTATTTTTTTTTGGACCCATTCCATCTTTAACTTAAATATCATTCCATCTTTAACTTAAATATGATTCAGTAAATATGATTCACTGGTATGCTGGCCATGGCATCATTGGCCATTGGTGAGCACTTCTTTATCATTATCGGTATTCATGGTTATGCTCTGGATGCCTATCGTATGGGCTCAGATCAATATACTCGTTTGTACTGCATCTAGACCATAGTAGGGAATCCATTAGCGTACAAACTCGACTTGCCAAGAACGTTGAACCGCAGATGCAGTGATTGGTAGTAACAGGAGAACAAGTTATTACATTGAACATGAAACAAAATACAATAATATTGTTCTAAGACATATTTGGGTCTTGATGTAAATTAAATAAAATAAGTAGTCAAGACACTGGTTTTGTCAAGAGTTGATGTAAATCAAAGACTGTGAGAATCTCCATGAGTTCAAGAATCTCCATCACTTCATAGTATTTATGCTAACACTACCATAACCTAATGATATGCTCATAAATCCTTCATGCTATTGAATCCATGCATTCATGGTCGACCTCTTGTGCTTGAAAACCCTAAATTTCCTTTGCATCCCTAAATTTCCTTTGCATAATTTCCTTTGCATACTTGTGGGATTGCAGAGGTGTTTAACTGTGTTGTTCAAAATCCATTTTTGAATGCATAAATGGATTTAGCATGCTGAAAAACCCTTGGGGCACTTGGATTATACAAAAATAATCACTCAAATCTTTCGATCTAACAATTTCTCACCGGATAGAACATTAAGACTACGACGCTTGCTTCTAGGATCCTTTTACACAGTTTCTTCTTTAGGAAGTCTATTTGTCCTATTTGTCAATAGATCTTATGTAAAAGACATAAAATCTATGAGATGCACCATCATCATCAAAGATTTTATCCCTTTAATTATTAGTAAAAATGTGCATTGTTGATGTTCAGATTGGTCAAGATCCAAACAACAACATGATTCTACAATGAATGTAAAGGGTGAATGCTAAAGAGAAAACCCTACAAGATCTTTCAAGAAAGCTTGTATATACAAATGTACAACCCTTATATACAATTATACAAATTTACATCACATTATTTAAAGAAAAGATAAGATAAAGTGTGTCAACAAGGTTTTGGAGTCTCCCTTGAAGACGCATTCTTTCTTTCTTGTAAGATAAATTAAACTTGGAATATGTTATGACTTTTGCAAGAAATTGGGAGGTCTTCAAAGAACTTTAGATGATAACCTCATTATTACTCAAAAATGATTTTGATAGGAAAGACATTTGAAATCATGTGATTTTAACTCAAAGTCTAAGAAATCACTAATGTAATGCCCCGGAATTTTTCAAGATAAATTTACAACAATAACCGAATTTGACAAGCTCAATTATGTCTGGAACAAGAGAACTGAAACAACTTCAAGATATTCCAATGACAATCGCATGAAATGAAATAAACCACAACTACTTTTTACAAGTAGAGATATAGCTCCTTTGGACCTGAAATGTTACAAGATAACTAAAGATTTCAAGAGAGAGAATTGTTTAGACCCAAATATTCTTGTTTTACATACATTCATGGAAGATTTGATGGAAATAAACAAAAAAGAAGAAGATGTTGTTGGCATAGGGGACCCTAACTATTGGCCATTTCGGCAACACCTGCGAAGCATATGCAGTCTCACCCGAAGTAGCAATAGGGTTGCAGGACACAGGTGTCTAAAACCAGAGGAAATGCAAAGTGAATACAGGACAACAATGCAAAACGATCTCGATATTCTTTACCACTATTCTGCTCACTTCACGAGGCTAACTCTATCTCTTATCTTTAATCACAACATTGTAATAACAATATATCAGATGGAAAATAACACAACATCAATCACAAAGAACAACAAGATATACGTGGTTCACCCTCTCCTTAGGGATACGTCCACAAAACTATGTTTCTTGATATATTAGGTGAAAACATACAGCTCTATCTATGCACTTAGTTGTAGATCTTTCTCTCTCTTTCTCTCCCCTCCCTGCACACCCAACTGTAAGGTTGATCTTCACACCCATCTGAAGATCTAGAATACAAACTCAATATTGCTCTCAACAACAAAAATAATCAACTGTGAAAAACAACCAAAGTTAACCAACCTTGCCAACTCTTCTGGATCTTTATTTATACATTACATGACCAAAGTCTAGGTGTCAAAACCCTAGATCCAAAACCCTAAGTCCCAAAAAAACCCTAGGTCCACTTGACCCGCGTTTTAAGGGCTTCATCAGCCTATCCTTCCTTTGTTTCCACGATTTCCCCAAAGCATTCATTTGTGTCCTTTTCCGCTTGCTGAGTTGTCCACGATTCATAATCTTTAATGGTCTATATTCCTTGCTCTTCTCTTCCAACGAGTAGCTTTTCCCTTACTTCGCTCCTTCTTTTCTTCTTCTTTATGCACTTCGACCCTTACTCAGTTAATGTGCCTTCCGCCCAGTTCATACTTCATCTTTCTTCTTCCTTAATCTTCGCTTTCTTCCTTAATACATAACCAAGGGCCAACATGCCCCCAACACTCGCATGTGACTCGTCCTGTGTCACTGCAAGATCGAGCCTTCTATATTGCTTCGAATTCTGACTGTGCAGAGAAGCCTGTGCTTTCTGCTCTGTCCCTCCCTATCATGTGCATATTGTCTTTTCTATGTCTGGTACCCAGTTTCAACTTCACTTGGTACTTAGACCCTTCCTTCTTGTGATTTTACTGAGATCTGCGAGGTAACTGGTTATCATAATATAGTTTCAACTGGATCCCATTTACCAAACCTTCTTTCCAATCTCCATTAAGGGTCTTTAATCGCACAACTTCTCATTCTGTAACATAGACAACTTTGAATGGCCTAAGTCAATGTGTCTTGAACTTCCCTGGATGCTTCATGAACTTTTTGTCATATAACAATACCAAATCTCCTTTCTTAAATGATTTATTTTTGATATGTCTGTCATCATAATCCTTCTCTCATTCTTTGTGTACCTGCTGATGAAATCCTGCAATGACCCTGTCTTCCTCCAGTTCCAGCAACTGCACAATCCTGTTTTGAACAATGCCGGTGCCATCTATTCCTGTAAATGTTGCAATTCTGAAACTAGGAACCAAGTATTCCATAGGTACCACTGATTCCAATCCATAAACTAACTTAAAGGGGGTTTGTGTTGTTAAATTTTTGCAAGTAGTTATGTAGGCCTATAATACTGTTGTAATTCTTAGATCCCAATCATATCTGTTGACACTACAAATATTAGTCATCATTGTCTCCAAGATCTTATTGAAAGCTTTAGCCGTACCATTCACCTATGGGTGGCATGGAGTGCTCTTATGATGGTGAAATTTGAAATCCCGAGTCAAGGCTTCAATAGTTTTTTTGATGAAGTGTGTGCCTTGATCACTCATAATAATCTTCAGGCATCCAAATCTGGTTATGATAACCTCAAAGATGAACTACACAGTTGTGGCTACACTACAGTCCTTAACTGCTCTTGCTTTTGTCCATCTAGTCAAATACTTTGTAGTAGTGATAATATATTGAGCTCTTGTGCACCTTCCTGGTAAGTTAATAGGTCCCACAAAGTCAATGGCCCATTTCTCGAATACTTGTAATGTTAATTGTGGTGCCAAAGGCATATCATCCCATCTAGATGGATTCTCTACCCTTTGACATACATCACAGGCTCTGTAGTATTCCTTAGCATCCTTATGTAAAGTAGGCCAGCAGAGACCTTCTTTAAGAACCTTCTGCATTGTTTCTTTCCCTTCATAATGCCCTCCTGCGATGCATTCATGTCCTTCTGCAAGACTCAATGGTCTTTATGTCTCCATAACACATCTTCTCAAGATCTCATCTGGTCCCATATTATACAACTGTCGAGCTATGAGTTGAAAATCTGCAGCACAGACTACTAACTGTTTCTACTAAATGATTGTATACTCGTGAGGTCCCATTCCTGTGGACATGAAATGAACTATCTCGATGAAGTGATCATTGACTTTTTTGATGGCCAACAACTGTGCATCTGGTAGTGTATCCTCCAAACTAGTAGGTTCCTCTCCATGTTCCAACCTGGATAAGTGATCAGGTCCTTTATTCATTCTTCCTGGCTTGACCATAATCTCAAAGTCATACTCCTGGAATAGTAGTAGCCATCTGCATATTCTTCCCCCCAACACCGACTTGTTGACTAAGTACTTCAATGCAAAGTGATCAGTGAACATCTTAAAATTTCCTCCCAACAAATAGTGTCTAAACTTTTGCAGCGCATATACCATAGCTAAGCCTTCTCTTTCAGTGGTAGTATAATTCCTTTCAGCTGTAGAAAGATTCCTTCTAGCAAAGGCTATAGGGTTATCAATGTCTCTTGCACCTGACTATGCTAAAACTTCTCCTAATGCAATGGATGAAGCATCGACATAAACATTGAACTCCTTACTCCAATCTGGGAAAACCAAGATAGGTGTAGTGACCATTTTCTACTTTAGTGTGTCGAAGCTTTGCTGACATTCTTCTGTCCATTGGAACTTACTATATTTTTTTAATAGCTTCTCCATGGGTGCGGTTATCTATGCATAACCCTTAATAAACTTTCTATAGTATCCAGTGTGCCCCAATGAAATGCGCAACTATCTAACCAAAGTGGGAGGAGGTAGATCAACAATGATGGCAATCTTGGAAGGATCAACCAACAACCCCTGCTTACACACAATGTTCCCTAACAACACTCCAATGTTCCCTAGCAATACATTTTTTCAAATTTAGGGCAATATGACATTTCCTGCACTTATCTAACATCAATCTCAAACATTCAATGTGGTCTTTCAGTGGGCTAAAGAAAGTCCAATCATCAAAATAAGCTTCCAATAACTTGTGTAAAAAGTCCTTAAATGCTATGACCACCACCCTAGAAAAGATGGTTGGTGCATTCTTCAACCCAAATGGCATCACAATGTACTAAAAAGACCCCCATTCTGTTGCAAATGTGGTCTTATGTCAGTCTTCCTTAGCAATTATGATCTAGTGATAACTTGAAAATCCATCTATGAATAGGGATGATTTTAGGGGCTAAATTTTTCTCATGGGCTAATTTTCCATGGTTTTTGCCAAAAAAAGATTCGTTCTTCTAAAAATGATTCACCCAAATTTTATAGGATAAAATTATTTTAACTTAAAAATCGCCAATAATTTATACAAACTTATACAAAATCCTTAGAAATTTCAATATTATTACAAAAATATTGCCAAACATTTATAGTTGGCATATGAAGGATTAGTAATATTAGCCAAGGTTTCTACATTTTAAAATAAATTTCCGTCCTTAAAATCATCCATGTCTATGAATGAGTAGACCTCCTATCCTCTTACATTATCTATAACTTCGTCGGAAAAAGGTGTAGGAAATGGGTCATGTAGACATGCATCGTTCATCTTCCTTAGATCTACACAAATTCTGATTTCACCTGACTTCTTATCTTGGACCACCATAGGACTGATCCATTCAGATTCTTCCACTGACTCTATGATTCTCGCTTCCAACATTCTATCCAGTTCAATATTAACTTTTTTCTTGTATTTGGGATTCAGTCTATAAGGCCTTTACATGATAAGTACTGCATCTTCTCTCAAGGGATCTTCATCTCTCCCATGGGCCCTTTAATGCCCTTCATGTCTATGAACTTGGTTGGAAACAAGTCCTGATATTCATGCAATAGTTCTGTGATCTTGCTAATAGTAGCATCATCACAATAGTCTCCAATGTTTGCCATCTTAGGTGATTTCTTTGTTCCAATGTTAACTTTCTTAAGTTTAATGGGCTTCCCAACAAAGGGTAATTCAATACCTGGTCCTTCTATTTCTCTTTGTCCCTCACTTTCTAAAATTTTTACATCCCTTGGGTCGTCATCTACATCAACATTAATATTGTAGCAATCTTGTAACTGCTGAATAGGTACAATCCATCCCTCTTCTTTTTGGGTAAAAGGGAGGTTAGGTGCCTCTTCGAAGACCTTTTGTCTCACAATTTGTAAAGCTTGATCTATTGTAGGGTACTGACTCTCAAATAAAAACGTATTTATAAAGTTTCGAGTCATTCCATACCAGTTTGTAGTGATGAGGCATAGTTCTGCTTGAAGATACTAGTTGATAGGCGTAGTATCCAAGGTGTTAATGAACTTATGCAGCCACTGTTCTTTAGGAATGTTGCTCCAGGCCTCCTCACAACTTCGCATGTGGTACTTAGGACAACTCTAGACTATGTATCGAACTTTGCATCGTTATGCTTGGTCTGAAAAATGCACTATCAATAAGGTGCGACATTGTACCCACTCTACGATGTTGTTCTTGTGTGTTCCCCACCATCTATCTGGTGTTTCTTTTAAGGCTTCATCTAGTGCCAACATCCTTTGTTTTACTGGTACAATTTTCTCAAATTCAGCTAGAAATGTCTTTAAATGATTCAAGACATCAAATGTAGGAAGATTACTTACTTCTGTGCCAATCCAACAAACTAATTTGGTCGATCTGGCACATCTCCACGTAGAGACTTCATTCATTTTGTTCTACCAATTTTCCAATGCTTCTTTTGAATCTGATGACCATGCACTTTCACTTCGCTAGCTGAGATTTCCATCTATTGTAGGATTAATATAATCATGTTGTCTTGATGTCATTTTATAGATGTTCTCTAGCTCATATTGACGATATTCTTCCCTAATAGGTTATGTGTATCTACGACCTTCATCTAGGTCCAGAGGTGTAATGACCTTCAGGCCATTACCTTCGAATGTCATTATTCTCTTCTTTAGGTCAACAACAATCGAATTGTTGAAATCCCAATCAATTCCTAACAATGCAGGATAGGGACAACTATCATCAACAATCTTAATCACTTCGAAGTTTGCAAATGTCCTTACCCTGTCAGTGTCTACATGGACATGCTCTAGTCTTCCAAAGGGGCTCATTGTCTATTAATTAGCCATCCTGAGCCTGATAGGAGAGTAAATCAATCTAGATTTTCCCATCAGTGCCTGAGTCTACTTTTTCATAACATTTACTTCTAATCCCAAGTCAAGGACCACATAGTCCATGTCATAGTCTCCAATCTGAGCACTAAGGTGTAATTCCTTGTTTGTCCTTCTTTTCCTAGATACTTGATTCACAACTCTACTCAACATAGGATATATTCTCGCAATTTCATATCGTCTTACTAGGTTTTACATCTCCTACACAACTTTTTCATCTCTAATCAAATTAATACAGGTATATAAGAAGTCCATGAGATTTCTTACCTCTTTTCCTTATCTAGCTAGGGTAGACTGATCAAATATCAGAGGCATTTCACATTCCTTTAATTCTGGTTATTCCCTAGATGTAGAATCTTGTTCTTCTACAAATTATTTCCTTGCTTCGTCAAAAGTATGCATCTATCTCCTTGGATCAAACAACGATGCCTTCTTTACATCTCTTCTGATCCTTGATCCCTATGTAGTCTTTCCTGGAGTTACCCTATCTTGTCCTGTAACAATGCCTCCTCTCGTAATCATAGCGACTTTAGAATCCTCACCATGAGGTTCAACTGATATTAGTTTTACTTTCTAGTTTCCTCCTCATCTCTCCTGATATTTGGCTAACAACACTGGGAAATCCTCAATGACATGATCAAACAAATTACAATAGTTACAAGTATTGCAAGGGCTTTGAAAATCCCTTTCCAAATGACCTTGTTGGGCGCAGATATAGCAAATGATTTGACCTCAATCTCGACCCATGCCTCCACCCCATCCTCTTCCTCTAAATCCTCCATGAGGGCTGAAGTTTCCTCTTCCTAGGGAGTTGAACTGTGCATTATTTCCTTCTTGTTGTACGTCTCCTTGAATTCTATATGTATCCCTTGATCTTTCATGCATTAGATCATAATCCCTACAATCCTTATCATCATGCCCCACATATTTGCAGAATGTACAATAAAGATTGGTAGGTGTTTGGACTTTTTTTTGCATATAATAACATTTACTAGGGCGATGTCTAGTTCTACATACCTCGCACTAGGGTACAGTAGCCTTATTCAAAGGAATAGGTGCTCTAGATGCCAAGTATTAGTTAAATAGGGGACAATGCTCTTTGTCATGGCCCTCTGATTTACATTTGACACACCATATATCTTCTATTTTCTCCTTTCCTTTATCTTTCTTCATATCTTCAACCTGTAAAGATAAACTGGTTAACTGATTCAAAATTTGACTCATACCTGGATTGGATTCTCCTACATGGGTTTCTTCTGGTTTCATGGCGATCTCCAATGCTTCAGCCTATGAAGCAACCTTGTGTTGTATTAGAGGAACTATGATGTGTGGCAGGAGAGAAGCAATGAACCATTATTTATTCTATTTGTCAGGTATCTGAAAACTCAAACTACCTGTTAGAGTCTAAAACCTCTTATCAAACCCCCAACAGGTTCAGTCACCTTCTGCTTGATTTCCTTCAACTCTGTAATACATTGTGACTTTGACTTAGGTTTCTTGAATTCTGCACTCAACATAGTCTTAATGTCATTCAGCAGTTTAGGATGTCCAGGTCCTGAAGAAAAATTCATATACCAACTCAGTGCATGGTCCCTCAAGGTAGTACTAAACTGAGTTCTCTTAACAACTTCATCAGTGACTTGCTTACTGCTCCATACACCTTCGCATAAGAACCAGTGTTCATCAGGATCTTCAGATCCATCTCCTCTAAAGATAGGTAACCTCATTTCATCTTCCATAGATATTCCTTGGTTTCTTGACTGAGTATGTACCAAACTTCTTTTAATAGTAGTCTGATTGCTCTGACTACTCTGGTTACTCTGGTTACTTAATGCTGCTAAAAAAACAAGAGGAGTAATAGTACTTACTTCAACAGTAGGTTCAGTTCCTGAAGTTTCTGGTTCTCCTTGGAGAAGTTCCTCAACCTCTACTTCTCCTATTCTTGATGACTTTGAATACTATTCATTTGTTAGATCTACTTCTTCTCCACTGTAGAATCCATCGTCTCTATAATTCTGCTTAAACAAGCTTGCAAGAGGGACCTCTCTGAATGATCTCTCATTGCATGTATGTCCAGCCTTTGTTTCATTGTCATTGTCTGAATTCTTGAACATTAGCTTTAAGATCCAATTGATTATTGTATCTTCAAGATATTCTTCTCATGCAATAGCATCTTAATCCTCAGTTTTAAAAAATGTAGAAACTTCCCTCTAGGTCCCTTAAATAAATACCTCTCTGCTTGACTATATGATTCGACTCTGTCAATAGAAAACTCAGTAATGTACCCTCCAATAGTGCTATCAAACCAAATATCCACTGCTCTAGACACAACGTTATCGACTCTCTTGACTTTCTTGATTAGAATCATTTTCCAAACCACAAGTGGTCTAGATATGATCTCAAATTGGGTATCTTCTAATCTGGCTAACCACTCGTATAACTCCTTATGAACTCCTCCAAAGAAAATTGTGTGTATGTTGGTAAAAATGTACCTTCCCAACCAGTCTTTTGTACTAATGCGAGGGTTCTTGTTCTGAGCTTTAGCGAAGTCCCTTTCTTGTTCTTCTATCCACTTTTGAATTTATGTCTTTGATGGAAACCACCTTGACATTCCCTCAAAAATATCTCGGTCCCGACAATGAAACCATTTGTTGGCACAGGGGCATACCCATGTTTAAACTCTTACAACGCACCAACAAACCCTAACTACTATTCCTTTTGGCAACACCTAGAAAGTAGATGAAGTCTTACCTGAAGTAGCAATAGGGGGTTGTAGGACACATGTGTCTACAACTAGAGAAAATGTAAAGTGAATCCAGGACAACAATGTAAAACAATCTAGATATTCTTTACCACTATTCTTATCACTTCACGAGGCTAACTCTATCTCTTATCTTTAATCAAAACAATGTAATAACAATATATCAGATCGAAAATAACACAACATCAATCACAAAGAACAACAAGATATACGTGGTTCACCCTTTCCCTAGGGCTACATCCGCATAACTTTGTTTCTTGATATATTAGGTGAAAACATACATTTCTATATACGCACTTAGCTGCAGATCTTTCTCTCTCTTTCTCTCCCCTCCCTACGCACCCAGCTGCAGGGTTGATCTTCGCACCCAACTGAAGATCCATAATACAGACTCAATATTTCTCTCAATAACAACAATAATCAACTATGAACAACAAACAACATTAACCAACCCTCCCAACTCTTCTATATCTTTATTTATACATTACATGACCAAAGTCTAGGTGTCAAAACCCTAGATCCAAAAGCCTGAGTCCCAAAAAATCCCTAGGTCCACTTGACCCACATTTTAAGGGATTCTCCAGCCTGTCCTTCCTTCTTTTCCATGAGGTGCCCCAAAGAATCCATTGGCATCTCTTTCCACTTGTTGATTTGTCCACGATCCATATTCGATAATGTTCTATCTTCCTTGCTCTTCTCTTCCAACGACTAGCTTTTCCCTTACTTCGCTCCTTCTTTTATGCTTCTTTACCCACTTCGACCCTTACTTAGTTAATGTGCCTTCCACATAGTTCATACTTCATCTTTCTTCTTCCTTAATCTTCTCTTTCTTCCTTAATACACAACTAAGGGCCAACATATGTAGAGGGACAAGTTTTAGCAGTCCAGTCCACCAAATTGTGGAAAGATGGAGTTTTTCTTCTTGCAAAATCTTCACCACTATAGAAACGTTTGATTGCCAACCCTTGATAGTGCATTCTCTTTCCCTTTTAAAATCTTCTTTCAATTCTCTTGAAGTATTTAGGGTTTTTCTTTCTAAAAATTTCCATGATTTCTTTATTTCTAAGTGTTTGGCTCGGTCTTGATAGATCAATTTTATCTTACGTTTAGTGGGAGCTTTGCAATGGTGATTCGTGCATTGAAAGATAATGGAAAGCAGTTCTAGAATCAAGACTAATAATTTCAATGGTAAAAAAATTGAGCTATGGAAGCTCAAGATGGAGGACATTTTTGTAGACAAAGAACAATGGATCGTTGTGAATCTTGGTACATGACCTACTGGTTCACAAAATACTAGTACACAACTACTAGTATTCAATTTAATGGTATGTCGAAAGAATATTGGGAGAAGCTGGATAGAATAGAAAGGAGTACAATTTGTCTCTCCATGGTTGATTTTGTGTTATTCAATGTGTAGGGAGAATCTATAGCCAATGAACTATGGGAAAATTTGGGGAATTTGTATCAGTAAAATTCCATGGAAAACAAGTTGTTTCTTTGAAAGAAGTTGTATCATCTTAGGATGGA
>JASDQU011402614.1:87079-100561 GCA_032191745.1 Picea mariana | reverse complement strand
CCTACTTTAAATTCTCTAGTTGTCATGTTCTTATCTGCATAAAATTTCTGTCTATCCTGAGCTGCCTTTAAATTTTGCTTAATCTTAACCATCTGGTCTTTCATATCCTTGAGCAACTCTGGCCCAAGTACCACTCTATCTACTGGGTTTTCCCATTTCACTAGAGTATTGCATTTCCTACCATACAAGGATTCAAATGGGCTCATCCTCAATGAATCTTGATACCCATTATTATATGCAAACTCAATCAAGTGTAAGTAATGTCCCCACTTAGATGGCTTATCCATGACATACATTCTCAACATATCTTCAATTACTCGGTTTACCCTCTCTGTTTTCCCATCTGATTGTGGATGATATGTTGTTGTAAAGTTTATATTTGTACCAAATCCTTTAAGAAATCCCCTCCATAAATTATAGGTAAACTTTGTATCTCTATCCGAGACAATTGTCCTAGGTATCCCATGCAACCTAGCAGTCTCCCTCATGTAAACCTCTGCAATATTAGCTGATGTATGTGTTTTTTTTACGGGAACAAAATGAGCATCCTTTATTAATTTTTCAACCACTACCATGATTGAATCATGTTGTCTTGTTGTCCTAGGTAATTTAGTTATGAAATCAATGGTTATCACTTCCCATTTCTTCTCTAGGATTGGTAATGGATGCAACAAACCCGTTGGGTGCGTATGCTCAGCCTTCACCTTATGACAATTACATACATTGAGTGATGTAATCAACAACATCCTTTTTCATTCTCGGCCAAAAGAATTGGCTTCTTAATGTCGTAATTGTTTTCTGGTAACCAAGATGTCCAACATAAGGAACATCATGCATTTCCTTCAATACCAAATTCCTGAGTTCTACAGAACTAGGAACATAGATTCTATTCTTATGCATAAGTAATCCATATTCCTTTATCTCATACTCCTTTATTCTATGTTGTACATCTACTTGCTGTAAGCTTTCCTTTATTTGTAGGTAATCCTGATCTGTAACAAGATCATCTAAAATTCTTCTCTTCAAGTTTGATTGATGCATACTGACAACAATATCTTGCATGAGATTCACTCTTCTACTAAATGCATCGACAAATTTATTCTCTTTTCCTTTTATATACTTGATATCATGGTCATATTCACTTAAAAATTCCAGCCATCTTGTTTTCCTGGCATTCAAGGTTGGCTATTCAAAAAGATACTTCAAGCCAATGTGGTCTGTCCTTAATTCAAATATCTTCCCCATCAGATAATTCCTCCACATCTTCAAGGCGTGGACAATGGCAGCAAGCTCCAAGTCATGTGTGGCATAGTTCCTCTCATGTTCCTTAATCGTTCTAGACTCATAACTAATGAAATGTCCATTTTGCGTGAGGACTCCCCCAAGTCCTTCCTTACATGCATCTGTACATACCAAAAACTTTCATTTGAGTCATGTTGTTCGCTTTCTATTTTATATTGTATTTTAGTTTGTATTGACCCAGGTTTCATGTCTTTCGGGTTTCCAACAAAGCCTCTAAAACTATCGACCCTTCTGGTAAACCAGAAGGCAACACAACACATAGAATGTGTTGTGTAGTCTCACCCGAGATAGATTTAATGGGTGGTTGTAAGACTCAAGTGTTTATGTCCTAGGATTGAGTATGAGATATGAGTGCTAACCATTGAACCATTATTATCACTTGTAATTGCAACATAATGTTATCCATGACTATGAAGTAAATCCACAACTTATTCCCTCAATATCGCAATAGTATTTAAACAGGCACTATGATCATCCATTCATTCAACATAATAATAACTATTGAAGACAATAAGGACATGCATGACATATATGTTACCGTGGTTCACCCAGCTACGTCCACAAAGATTTGGCTTTTCGCTCTTTTATTATGATAGTTTGACATCTACAGCGTCGCGTGCTAACAACTCTTCTCAGTCGGTTAAGATCTATATGAGGTGGGCTATATTGCACTAGGCTCCACAGCTTGTGATCTAACCCTCAAGATATACCTTCCTTCCTCTCCTACAGCTCAAAAACGTATACAAAATAGGTCATACAACAAAACATTACATATCGCATAAACTCATGTGTAACTTACAATAACATAATAGTACTCCCAAGCGAACTGAATCCTTATGATACCTAAGTATCTATATTTATACATTTTAGGCTCTTCCTCCATTTACAATACCTTACCAAAACCCTAACCCTACTATCATTAGGTCTTCCTCCCATGCATTTGTGTTGTTCTTCCTTCTAGTTGTTTCCTTCCTTGCATGTGTGCATGTTGTTCTTCCTTCCAGTTGTCACTTTCCTCATGCATGCATTCTTTCCCCAAAAAATCCTTTCTTTTCTACTTTGGCCTGCCTCCAAAAGGCCCCCAACACTAACATGTGGCTCATTTTGAGCCACCTATCCTTTGTGTGCTTCTTCGATCTCCTTGGTGATCGCCTGGAAATTTTCCCTGAGCTCTGCTACCTGTGCCTACGCCTGCACAGTCTTCTCCTTGACTCTGTCCACTATTTGAACTGCAATTTCATCACTGATCAATTCCATGCACTTTTCCTAGGTGTGTGTTATTTGTGTCTTGGCTTCTTCTGCATGTGCCAGGACTTCTGTTACCCATTCTTACAACGGTTCCATTTGAGCCTGCTGCTCCTATTTCTGGTTTTGCACAGTAATTAGCTCTGCCTGCAATATCTTCATGTCCTACGTCCCTTTGATGTGTTCTGTGATTGGTATAGTCAGCTGCTATGATGACCTGTTGTTCTATCTCACACACCTACGTTGTTGTGTCATGCTTCATTTTCTCCTTGACTACTGGTGGAGTGGTTGGTATAAGCTTCTCCTGGAGATTCTCTATCTCCTTCTGATATTGGTCGATTTCCTATGCAATCCAATCAATCTTTTCTGCTGCTGTGATTACCTTGCTCTATGTAGCGTCTGGAATATTCTCATAAGTTCCTACCACTTTATACTCCAATCCTCTTATGCACTCCCTTTCCTTCCGGGTCTCATATTTATGCTTCTCATAGACCATTTCCAGCTCGTCTCATTTCTTTATTTCTTGCTTCAATTCAGTTAAGTCTTTGCATGCGCAAGATTGTTCCTCGTGGTTTATGCTCACCTGCAACCTATGTAGTGCCCCTGATGGTATCCTTGTCAACACAAGTTGGATTTGGATTAACTCCTTCAAGGGTGTCTTCCCCACAATTTTGTCCAAGTGCAACATACTAGGGTTGATGTGGAATGTTATGTGTGGCTTTAGTATTTCTTGGACTAACTCTCATTCTTCTTCTTGCACTCTTCCTTCTTTCTGCAGTGCTCATAATTCGATTCCCCTACTGCTTTCTTACTGGCCTTCCCCAATTTTCTTGAAGAGCTCCTACATATCTTTCAACTCCTGTTGAATCTTGTCCTTGTGGTGTGCAACATGGTCGAAGTCCTCGGATAGGCAATCCTGGACCAACTGGGCGATCATTTCCCCATCATCCTCTGTGATCTTATATTTTTTCGTTGTTCTTTGTGCCTTTGATTTCTTGCACGTGTCTCCTATCTGCATGGCTGGCCTCTTGTTGGAACTTGGGGCAGTCTCCTGCATTGCCTCAGCCTATTTCTGTTGTTCTTTGGATGGTTGTGTATTCTCCTTTCCCCCCTTCTGGGTACCCGTATTTGTTGTGCCTTCATTTTTCTATGTTGTCGTTGGCTGGCCCATCCTTTGTTTCTTGGGAACTTGGATTTCTAGAGGTTGTGTTTCTCCCTGCCCTGCCTCTTCTTTTGTTTCTCTTTCTAGCATGTTCTGGGTTAGGGTTGGAATTCTCCATTCATATTCCCAGTGTTTAACTACTATGTCTATGTCGCCCTCTGTGATACAATAACGTATCTATAGCCACTATTTATAGAGATCCTTTTGTGCCTATATCCACATTTTATGTCATGTAGCTTTGAAATTGGTGATGTCCCCATATCATGCGACAACCTCTGGTGTTATTCTCCACATTTGGCTGATGGATTCATGCTTGTCATGTAGGTATCCTTCAAATATGGACCCATTCTACCTCTTATGCCTGGCAAGTGGACCATCTTTTAGCAATAAATATCTTTATCCCTGATTCGATTTGGGTCTAGTGGAAAAGTATACATACCTTGGTTCCCTCCAGCCCATAAAGTCTATTAATGTAATCAACCATGAATAATGGAACTCTATTCCTAGATCCTGCACGTCCTTTCAGTCATCTAGGAACAAGTTCAAGAGGTACGGTGCCTAGCTCATTTTGGTTCCCTCTGCGTACTGAGCTACAACTGCAACAACTCTAGCCAAAACTTCCTCCCTGTGACATTTTCTTAGTAGCTTACAAGCTAAGATTTTAGCTCCCAGTTGTGTTGCAGCATCGTTGATCCTCTTGATGATGATCCCTCTTGTCCCTCTGTCGGTGCCATACTTCTTCTTCATCTCTTTAGCAAGCATTTTCTCCCTGGATTTGTCATCCAGAAATTGCGCGGGATCCATGCCCCGGGATGGTAACCCTGTTATTTTCGCAATAAGCTCAACGAATATGGGGATGAGCTTGTCCAGCCATATGTCCCCTCCATGTGTGACTACTATTATCTGTTTGACACATGTTCTTGCATACTGGCCTCTACCAATATGTGGTAGGTCCAACAGACCTAAAATTCCTTTTTTCTGCAACCTAGTTGCCCATACGAGTGATTGATTGATCGGTTCCCCAATTGGATTTGTGCATGTAGTCTGTAATAATACCCTCTTCGCAAGTTCTGAGAACTTGTCTTAATCTGCTACATCATGTTCCGAGTATTTGAGCTTCCCTATATAACCCAGTAGGTCTGGTCCTACCTATACCCCCTCTGGTATTTGTGGTAGCATGATTTCTGCGGCAGGTTTCTTGCGAGGTGAGCTCAATATCTGTATCTTGTCTTTCTTTGGTGGTGGTGGTTCGGTTGAAGTTCCAATGGCTTCCGGTTGTTCCTTAGTATACCATTCTAGCCAAGATGATACATATTCAACAATCCATTCTATTGGGTGGTCTAAAATGGTCATTTGAGACTCGTCTGGCCCAACTGCTGTTGTTGGATTCGACGTCGTGCCATTGAATTTCAGAGTTGCTTCTGTGTTCTCTAGTTGCACCTCCTGTAGGGTTTCTGCTTCTTAGTTCTGCGGCTCCTATACTTCTTCTGGTATCTTCTTACTCATGCCCTCTAGTGCTGGCTATTGGATTTCTTCTAGTATAGGTGTAGGGTTCACTGGTGTTGTGTCTGAGGATGGGATTTCGTCGATATCAACAATCTCCGACAATTTTTGTTCACCTTCTTCCGCCTGTCCTCGTGACTTGGTATAAACTTTGGTTTTCCTAGAGGTCTATCTCGTGTCTACTTGCTTGGGCGGTGCCATGGCGATGAATGTTGAACGTTTTATGAATGTGAATGGTCTCTGCATCCTCTGTGAACTCGCTCTGTGTGTTCTAGTTTCTATCACTCTCTGTCTGCTCTCTTTTCATGAATAAATTATTTTCTCTCGCGTTCATGTGTTGTATGGGTTTTCCATGAAGCTGGTAGATGACACTTCATTCATCATGGGTTTAATGCACCTTAATTATGGGTTCAATGTACCTCTGGTAGTTTCATACTTTCCATTACTCTACCTTGCCATCTCCAGTTGGCATGATTAATGTGGCATCCCATCGGTCCTTTCTGTCCTTTAATTCCACCCGATGTTGTCATGTCGTCCTGATTTTGTCAACTTTCCTTTTCCCTCTTTATTCTCTTATGATATAGATGTTGCCCTCCTCCTTGCCAAGTATGCATTCCTTTTATTTCTTTCAGTGTGGTGCACCTCTGTTGGTACTATTTACAATTTTTTTTATTTTTTATTTACTGCGCGGTGGGTGGTCGACTGTTCTTGTACATCTTCAGTCGGCTCCCATTGATCATCCCTCTGATTTTTGTGCCTGATAAGTCTCTTAACTGTATAGCTCCTCCATATGTGATAGATTTTACTTCATACGGTCCTAACCAATGCATTTTGAGCTTTCCTGGGTGCTGAAATGATTTGTTGTCATACATCAGTACTAGATCTCCTTCCTTCAACATTTTCTTCTTGATGTGCCTATCGTGCCAAGCTTTATCTCTTGCTTTCTAAACCTGTTGGTGAAATCCTTCTAAGATCTGGTCTTCCTCCATGGTCAGTAACTGATTCAGTCTCTCCTATATTGTGTCTTGTTCTGTCATTTGTGTGATGGCTGCTACATGCAAGTTTGGTACTAAAAATTCTAATGGCACTACTACTTCCTGGCCATAGACCAGTTTAAATGGCATGTGCCCTGTCAACATTTTGCATGTAGTCTTGTATGACCATAAAACTGCTGGTACTTTGAGGTCCTTGTCATCCCTATTGATGTTACAAATCTTTGTCAGCGCGTTCTCCAGGATTTTTTTGAATGCTTCTACTGTGCCATTTTTCCTGTGGATGATATGGTGTGCTCTTTTGGTGATGGACTTCAAACTCTTCATTCATAGTGTTGATGGTGTTGTTGATGAAGTGCGTGACTTAGTCGCTCATCAAAATTCTTGGGCACCCAAATTGAGTGATTACTTGTTCAAATAGAAAATGCATTGTTTTTTGTGCTTCAATCCTTCACTAGTGCAGCTTTCGCCCATCTTGTTAGGTATTATGTCGTAGTGATAATGTACCTAGCTCCTATTCTTTTTTTTGCTAGGTTGATTGGTCCCACAAAGTCTATTTCCCACTTATCGAATGCATGTAATGTTACTTGTGGTTGTAATGGAATTTTGTCTCTTCTGTTGGGTTTGCCTACCCTTTGGCAGACATCGTATCTTTGACAGTACTCCTTTGAGTCTCTATGAATCATTGGCCACCAAATTCCTGTGTGCAATACCTTCTATGCGATAGATTTTCTTGCATAATTCCCTCCTTCTATTCCCTCATGGGCTTCTGCTAAAATTCTTGGTCTTTCATTCTCTAACACGTACCTTTGCAAGATCCTATCTACGCCCATTTTGTATAAGTGTCCTACAATTAGTTGATAATCAACAGTGCGGACTACCGGATTTTTCTTCTGCACGGTGCTATATTCTTGTGGAATAGTACCTGTAATCAAGTACTGAATGATATCTGCGAAGTGTTCATCAACAATCTGTATGATAATAACTGTGCATCCAGAAAGATTTTCAGCAAGTTTGTAGGTTCTTCTCCATTGGGAAATCCCAATAGGTGGCCAAGTCCTGCATTCAATTTTCTTGGCTTAACTATTACTTCAAAGTCAAATTATTGAAATAGCAGTAACCATCGACAGATTCTCCCCCCCAACATTGGTTTGTTGACTAGGTATTTTAGGGCTGAGTGATTTGTAAACATCTTAAAGTGTTTTCCCAATAATTAATGTCTGAACTTTTGCAGTGCATAGACCATGGCCAGGCCTTTCCTTTCTGTCATGTTATAGTTCTGTTCTGAGTCAGATAACTTCCTTCTTGCAAATTATATCAAGTGATCCAAGTCTCCCACTCTTGGCTATGCCAAGATAACTTTGATTGCTATGGCTATTGCATCTACATGAACATGGAATGTCTTCTACCAGTCTAGAAATAGTAATATCGGCATGATGACCATATTTTCCTTCAGGGTATCCAGACCATGTTGGCACTCGTCATTCCACTAAAACTTTGTATCTTTTCTTAAAAGTGTTTCCATTAGTGCAATGATCTACCTGTATCCTTTTATAAATTTCCTGTAGTATCCTGTGTGTCCCAACATCTCTCTTAGCTGACAGACTATTTTTGGTGGTGGTAAGTTAACAATTACTGTGATCTTTGCAGGATCTACTAGTAAACATTGTTTGCATACTATATGGCCCAATAGTAACCCGAACAGTCTTCCAAATATGCATTTCTTTATGTTCAGTGATATCTGACACTATCTTCATCTTTCTAACATTAGCCATAAGAATTCTACATGGTCTTTCAACAAACTGTAAACTGTCTAATCATCCATATATACTTTGAGAAACTAGTGGATGCATTCCTTGAACACTACGATGACTACCCTAGAAAATATTGTTGGTGCATTCTTTAGTCCAAATGACATGACTGTGTATTGGTAAGATCCCCATTCTATCGCAAATGTGGTCTTGTATCTATTCTCCTGTGCTATTTTTATCTAATGGTAGCCTAAGAATCCATCATTAAATGAGTAAGCTTTATGTCCTCCTACATTCTCTAACACTTCATCTGTGAAAGGTGTAGGGAATGGATCGTGTAGGCATGCATCATTCAACTTCCTCAAGTCGACGCATATCCTTATCCCTCCTTGTTTTTTGTCCTTTTCTACCATTGGGATTATCCATTATGACTCTTCGACCACTTCTATGATGTCGGCTTTGAGAATCCTGTCGATATCAACCTTGAACTTCTGCTTATATATTAGGTTTAGTCTATATGGTCAATGTCTAATCGGTCTCACTTTAGGTCTGAGTGGTATCTTCATTTATCCTAGCTCTCCGGCTATACCCTTCATCTCTGTAAATGTTGTAGGGAATAGGTCATTGTATTTGTGCAACAAATTTGTTATTCTTTCTATTGTTTGCTCATCCCAGTAATCTCCAAAACTAGCCATTTTGGGCTGCTCAACTGTCCCAATATTGACTTTCTTTACTTCTATCGGCGTGGCAATGAATTCTGAGTCTATGGGTGGACCTTCCACATTTCTTTTGCCTTCTTCTTATTCGATCTGAATATCACATAGATTGTCTTCATCTGGTGCTTCTTCTTGTACATGGTAACAAGACAACAATTCCTTGACTGTCTATTTATTCTGTTGTTTATCTTCTGTGATAATTTCTATTTTTGGTTCTTTGATGAATATCACTCCTCTTATCCATTTAAGGGTGGCCTCTATGTTGGGTTTCTCATGTTTGAATGAGAAAGTGATTGTGATGTTTCGTTGCAATGTCATCCATGTCATAGTTCCTTTATGCAATTCATGGTCTGTATACCAGTTCGCTGGTATGCCCAAAAGAGTGTGTATGAAATGATGAGGCCATTCCTCTGGGGATGTCATTTTCCACAGTGTTCTGCACTTCTCTAAGTGTTTCACTGGTGCCCCTTGTCCATCATCCCTCTGTTGCTTATTGTTTTTCTGTTTTTCACCGAACCTTATGTGTAGTAACCGCTTACATTGGTACCAATCCATGAATGTCTCTTTGTGCGTACCCCACCATCTTGCAGGTGTGGATTTGAGTTCTATACCAAGTGATAACAGTCTCTGATTCTCTAACACTGCATCTTCATACTATGTTAGGAATGTTTCCAAATCATTTATTCCGTAGAAATTGGGTGGTTCTCTGATTTTTGTGCCTACCCATATGATTGCATGCTCTATTCATGCACATATTCTCATGGAGACTTCGTGCAGTCTTTGTTTCCATTTATCTAAACCAGTGTCTAAGTTTGTTTCACATGATGTAATGCTCCACCAACTGAGTATCTCATCTGCAGTTGGGTTTATGTAATCCTCATCGTGCGCAGTTGTTCAGTACAACTGGACGATTTCCTCTAAGTATAGGTAAGTAGGTTCTACAAACCTCTCCCCTTATGATGGGTCTAATGGCGCGATAACCCTATATTCTCCTGACTCAAATGTCATTTTCCTGGTCTTCATGTTGATTATGGCTTGGTTGTCAAACACCCAATCCAGACCAAGCAATGTCAGGTAAGGTGTTGTGTCATCCACCATTTCAATAACTTCAAAATATGCTTTAGTGCACACTCCATCTAGGTCTATTGTCACTCCTTTTAGTATACCTATTGGTAGGACTCTATGTTGGTTTCGCTATTTTAATTGAACATGTGAATATCCCAATGTTGGCTCTCCCATGCATTTCCATGTCTTTTTTGGTAATACATTAACTTCAGATCCTAGATCCAATATGATGTCTCCCATGTTGAAATCTTCGATGTTGGCAATCAGTATGAACTCCCTACTGGTTCTTCTCCTTGTATGTAGGTGATTGACAGTTTTTGGTTCTAGGTTTTCTTCCACCTCAATGCTACATTTTTCTAGTATGTTTTGCAATATTTTCATAGATGATAGATCACTTAATAGCTTTACACATGATTGAAAAAAGCCTTTGATTGTACCTACTTGTCCCTTAGGTTGCATCTCATTGGTATGGTGCAATAATGGATGCATCTCGTACTTTGTTGCTTCCTTGTTTTGTTGTGCAGTTGAAGTCGAAGCCATGTCTTCCTTCTGAAATTTGTGTCTTGCTTCCTTAAATATCTCCTTCTCCTTTTGCATGTCGAACTGTTTCCTTGGTTCGGTGTTCTTATTTATCCATTGGTTTTGTACCAGTTCTTGGTGAGCTGTGTCATTTCCTGTTTTAGGGNGCGAGTAACTATATTGATGTTCCATCCTTCATCCCTTGCTTTGACTGAAATCCAATGAACCTTCTGGTTCCTCTTTGTCTGGATCTTTACTAATAGTGTCGTACATTCCTTTGTATCATGATTTGATGCGCGATAATACATACAATTCGTTGGTGGTAGCGAACATTCTCTTGCATAATATCCCGGTTGTTGACAATTATTACATACCACTGGTCTACCTCATCTGAAACCTCCTTGGGCTCGTCCTCCTCCTCTGTAGCCTACTCAAGCTTCTCTCGACATGTTATACTGAGGCACCTGGTTATACTATGTGGTATTGTACTGAGGTTGTGTCATGTTGTACTGCAGTTGCATGTTATTGTATGGTTGTTGCACAATATTATACTACTGTTGCGTAGTGTTGTATGGAGCTGGAACTTGATTAAATTATGGCACTACTTGCCCAGTCATCTTTTCTTCCTGCACTCTATATTCATTTGATGTCCTTTCTCGCATCAACTCCATAGTTATACAATCTTTATCATCATGGCCCACTGATTTTCAAAAGGTGCAGTATGAACTCCTCGGGACTATCTAGTATTTATGCATCATCGTGCAGTGATAAGGATCATGACCCAGTTTCTTGCAAATTTCACACCACAATCCTCCTGTTGGTAACAAATTTTGCATTCTTGCTGCCATATACTGCATGAATGTTGGACATTTGTTCTTGTGGTGTCCTTCTGTCCTACATGTGGCACACCAAACGACTTCTCATTTTTTCATGTTCTTATTCTGGTTCAGCTGAAACGTTATATTCTTCAAATCCTCCTTTAGTTCTTCGATAGATGGGTCTGTCTATTGGTACTGGTTTTCCTCCAATTGCAAGGCTTCCTATAGAGCCTCGACCTACGTCTAGAACTTCTTTTGTCGCAGTGGATACTTTAAGTGTGGTTAAAATGAATTGACAAATAAGTGTCTATGTTTCATCTTTGTCATGAGATACTTCAACTTCCCCTTCATTCACTTGAATCTCTGGTCAATCTCCCACATATACTCTCCTGGTTTCTGTCTTATTTTGATCATCTCGTTCATGTACCAATCCTATAAACTCATCTTATGGAACTCATTAATCAATAGATTCTTAATGTCTGCGAGTGTCCTTGTCATCCCAGGGGCACTGTTTGCGTCTAAAGTCATGTACCAGTCTAGTGCATTGTCTCTTAGTGTAATTGCTAGCTGTACAAGTTTGGTATCTTCATCAGTGATCTATTTTTCTTCCCAGATCTTTGCACAAATTAATAAATTCTTCTCAGGGTCTTCTGTTGCTTCTCCTAGAAATCCTGGTAACCTGATGGTAGGATCTTGTCCTACCATTCTAAATGTTGAACTACTGCCTCTGAGCGGTGTAGATACCTGACTAGTGTTGCTTAAACTAGATCCTCTAGTTGTTGTTCCTTGTGTATATGTACTTCCTAATGTCTGATTGCTTATGAAATTTGGTTGTCTAAATGATGGTGTTCTCTTTGGTGTATTAGTCACACATGGGTTTATGGGTTCCACACTGAAATTAATATGGATAGGATGGTTTTCTTCTCCTCCCTCTCTTGGAACTCTCATCTTCCTCTCATATGTTGCATGCAGGATTTCCTCAATTTGATGCATAGCCCTAAGATCCTCTACCTCTTCCTCATCACTCGCCAAGCCTTCCCTCACGGCTACGGATCTCTTCTTGGTATTCACCTTGTATTGGTAGGGTACTCCGCTATGCGTTCTTCAATCTATCTCCATGATCTTCTTGATATGGTCGTCATCCATCATGATTGGGTCCAAGGGTTCCTCCTTCTTTCCCTTCTCTTTTCCTCCTTCCATTTATCCTCTTTCCATCAATGCTTCCTCCCTTCCCCCATGCACATAGGGTGATGTGGGTGGGAAAACCCCCTATGGAATAACACTAAGGGTTATGTAATGCATGCAAAAGTAACCATCTAAATTCTCCTACTTTTTACTATTCTCCCGGCACAGACCCCACATTCATGCATAAAACACAAAGATAAAAGGATCTGGTAACTCTACCTTGAACTCTATGTTTGGTGTTGATCCTTTTGCGTTCGGTTTCTCCTTGACTGCAAGTCTCCTCCCAAAGCTAACTTGCATTCACAAACAGACAAACAAAGAACTAAAAACATTCATCTTATATATAAATTAGTGGGTTAGATGTTCTAATAAAATATAAATCAAAACTGAATATTGAACACCTCGTATGGCGGGACGGGAAAAGTAATTCTTTTTATTAACCTCACAAAAGTCACTTACAATGGTGATATCAACTACTTCTCCTAGAATTTGATCCTGGGCTCCTCTTCAACTGTGCACCAACTGCTTCCACATATGCTTCTCTTCTTCAGTTCTCACGAAATGGTTGCAAAATATTGGGGCAAGGGGAATACAAAAAAGGGCAGAGTTTCTTTTCTCTTATTTTCTCCCTTGAAATGGGACACGTACCTCTTCTTTAATATGCTAAAAGAGGGTAGTTATCCGGTTGAGTGACCGACTATGGGTGGTCAAAAGGTTTAGGAAATTACCCGAAAATCTGTATTCTATCTGCAACTTTATATTTTTTGTGGTTTTGTCAGTATACATGGGTTGTAATGGGTCAGCTAGTGTATATACGCGGGCAGCAGTTGTGCAGGGCATGTACATATTCAAAAGGATGGTTTTTAGAAGAGTTGTTCAAGGGTGGCTTTGGAAAAAATGGCAAGTGAGATGGCTTGATGCTAGGTATGCATGTCTAGTGAAAATTAGGGTTACAATAGATGCCCCCTAATGTGTGAGTTCATAAGAGCATCTAATGGCCAAAATACATTACCAATCTTCACCAATGTATGAAACGAGTGAGCCCAGGGACCAGAGTTTGGGAGGTGCCATATGCAAAATAACAATTGTCTCACCGAGGAGGGAATACCCATGCTCAGAATGAAATAAAATCACGGCTGCCAATCAAATACACTACAGGTCCATGTCATATAACTATATAAAGTGTAGCCGTGAGCAATACACAACGGATCTACATCTCAAAAT
>JASDQU011402614.1:57266-69756 GCA_032191745.1 Picea mariana | reverse complement strand
AATCTCCCACTTGGTGAAGGGACCAATGATAATGACAGGAAACATGGGAGCAAGGTGTGCCCTCATATTCCGAGAGAAGATCTGACACAAGTGGCACTTCTTGACCGATTCAACACAATCTTTGATTAATATCGGCCAAAAGTAACTGGCTCGTAGAATATTTTGGGTTTTTGCCAACCCAGACAGATGAATGCCACATGCTCTAGTGTGACAATCGTTAAACATGATTTATTCTTCTTCATGCATGAGACATTGGCAAAGGATGCAATCTACACCTCAACGATGTAAAGTGTCCTCGAGTATGAGATAGTTCTTGGCTTGATGGTGTATACGGAGATGCTCATGATGAGAAGCAGAGGCAAGGCACTTAAAAGCATAGAGATAGACAAATACATATCCATACTGTTGACCCAAAAATCTGCTATGGGCTCAACAACATGTTTTACACAGCTAATTCTCCATAAACGCCCCTTGGTGTTATGGTTCCAGTCAAGGACAGTGGCGGGGGTCATAGTTACTATGGCTTCTGCCATTGAAATAGTATCATTTGGTTGCCTTTAGGGAGTAGTGGACCTTCCCATGACATTTATTCCTCATGTCAAGATTGTTCGGTTCAGGTTTCATGATCTAAACGCACACTTTACAAGAATTTTAACGTTGGTCCCCTTTGCTCATCACTAGGGGGGTCCCTTGGGGACGGTGTTCTTATGCAAAGAATAAGATGAAATATGGTCATGTTTCAGGGAATACAACACTGCTATGTGGTAGGAATCAGGAAAATATTTTCAACATGCTATCATGAATTTGATTCCGAGTCCGTATGACCCCATGCGAGGGACGCAAAGTCAACGTCACCCGAACGGCCAAAACCAATAGCTATCACTTCCTGGTATGATTCTGTTCAGATTTTGGTCTCAAAATGAAAATAAAACCTAGACATGGTGTAGGGAAGTTTGAGATCTTTCCAATGGTATATCCTATGCTTGGTTTCGACCCTCAGTTGGTAAGAACGAGCTTTCACAAGTTCATGACCACTTTCAGACACCAAATTGGTTACAGTACTTCAGGATTTAACATTGGTGGGAAAAGAGTTATAAGTCATAGATTTAGTGATTCCCCACTATAATAGACTCAAACACCTTTCCAACGATGTCTCATTTTCCTCATGCCAACCTCGGATGGCCCGGTTCGAGCTGTCACAAGTTGGTCAATGATTTCAGGCAAAAGGGAGCCACCAGCTTGCATGGAAGGGTTTCATAATAGATAAGATAGTCATCAATGACCCCAAAAAAATAATATATTGTCACCTTTCCAAAGTACTCGGTGATACCTTTGTGATGGTAACTCATTTTCCTCAATTGGATATCGTATGGTGATTTGGCACCTTAAGCAAGATTGGGTGTCATGTGGGCCCACCAGCAAGTCAGGGGTTTTAAGTGATCATTGTTCCGGGCTGAATTTGAGGGCTGAGGTAGAATTATCTCAAGTTGGTGATGACATATTATGGATGTGCTCATCGAGAACTTTCCAACGACGTGCCCTACATCCGATTCCGACTCTGTCTCACTAGGCAACATTTTTGGGCTAAGTCAGCAACAGCAGGGTCAAAGTCAAACTTTGACTTGCACATTTTTCCAAGAAATATTAAAAGTTTAATTGAAAATTTTATTAAATTTTTTCATAAAATTGGAAAATGTGGGAGGAGGCACGTAGGCTCATGCAAATTTTGGAAAAAAATGGTTTTTTTGTAAAATTGGAAAAAATCAAAACTCCCCCTCTCCCCTCTCTCAAGCCATTTTGACAGTTTGGCCAAGGGGGGGAGCTTTGCAACATGAATTCATGGTAGTAGAGGGAGGTTTTTATGGAAGTATTTTCAGATCTATAGTGGGCAGCCAAATCCCATGCAATGATCTCTGAACAATTAACCAGGTAACCCATCAATCTCATTTCCAAAAAACCAAGGAAAATGTTGCTTCTTGTGTTGAGATCCTGCATGAAGAAATTGTATATTTCCTTCAAATTGGTGTTTATTTTCCTAGTTAAAGTGTGGTATTGGCTTCTGGTTTAGAGTTATTTGTTAGTTGTTGAGTTCAGGAAGTTATGTGTGTGTAAAAGATGCAAAGGAGAGGGGACTCAAACCCCTCTTGGGCACCAGGCCTAAGCCTCCATGGCTCCTTTAAAATTTTAAAATTGTTAGTTATTTGTTGAAGATTGTAGGCCTGGGCATGTCACTGGGAAGCCTTGGGCTTTGAACCCCAGTCCTCCCCCTTCTCCTTTGCCCATAAAATCCTAGATCTTCCCAGAAATTCAAATGGAGGGCAGGGGGTTTGAACCCAGAACCTCCCATCCTTTTTATTGCCAAAAAACCCACTTCCTCAAAGTTTTGAATTTTAATTTTTTAATGGTGGTTGACCACCCATCCACCACCATCTTTGCAACTTGGTTTCCTCCCCTCTCCATCCCTGAGTTCCTCCTCCTCGTGCGCCCTCCTCTTCCCCTTTCCTCCTGTGCACAATTTCCTTCCAACTCCACGCATCCCCTCCACCTCTACACTCTCCTCTCAGCTTCTGCGTGCACGACCTCCCTCCACCTACACCTCCTTGTGCACCCTCTTCCCATATATCCCTCTCTTCCCTCTCCTCTGTGAGAACACTCCCAAACCCCCTACCGCCACCTTTGTCCTTGCCCAAATCCCTTCTCCTTCTGTTTGCTGTCATTCCCTCCCCCTACCTCCACCTCTTCTCCCTCCCTTCGCGTGCACACTAGCCCTAGAAACCACCTCTCCTCCATCTCCCTTTCCCCCCTCCTCCTCCATTCCCAAACCCCATTTCCCATTCCCCTGCTCACGCATGTGCCCTCACCTTTATACCCTCTGCTCTCTCCACCCTCTGTGTGCACGCAAAATCACTCCGCCCAGCCACCAACCACTCCTCCCAAACCTCCGTGGCCTCCTTTTGCGCCTAGTACTGATCACATGTGTGACTAGGGGCATTGGGTAAAGGACTATGGTATAGGACTTTGTTTTAAATTTTAATTATTGTATAGTTTAGTTGTTATAATTTAAATTTGTTATTTAAATTTTAAATTTATTATTTAATTATATATATATATATATATATATATATATATATTTAATAAAATCATTATTAGAACGTATAATAAACTTATAAATTTTATTTATATATTTCAAACTATATATTAAAATTGAATTCCCCCCCCCCAAGGGTCATTGGACCTTTTTAATTCTATAACTTCGCCATACGAAGGTGGATTTTCACCCGTGAATAGTCAAAATGACTGGGGGAAAGTATAGAATACATCCATGACATTCACCTCAGCAAATTCAGCCTAGATTTTGAGTGACATGTCTCAGAGCGACAAGAGCTCATTCTTGGCCCAACAAGCATGCGCCAGAAAGAGGCCTAATTGGGGGACTCCGAGGCCGAATTGGTCCATATGAAAAAAACCCATTTTAGCTATAAGTATGTAGGCCTATAGTAGCTGGTCAATTCTGGTGTCCAGCCTAGAATTTTACCCTAACTTCAAATGTTTCCTTTATCAGTCACCTGGTCGCCTCCTTCTGCGTACATTCACGGGGCCATATCTTAGTCATTCGAAGTCAGATTTGCGCCAAACGAAAGGTAGAGGAAATGTAGTGGATAGATATAAAACATGGGAACATTAAAGAACATATTTTTTGGCTATTTGATACAGAGGAAGATCCTCTCAAGCTTCAGTTCCAAGGGGTCCCTTCACCAAAACAAGCCCAAATCGAAGCCATGCTTCGACCAACTCACAGGGAAACTTATAGGAAGCAAAGGGGGGGTATAATCAGGTCTGAAAAGTGCCTAAACAGTGGGAATTTCCTCACTTACAATGAACAAATTCCAAAGGCCCCTTGCCCTCCTAAGAAACTCAACAAATTCTTCATACCTTGCGGCTTCATTCCGATGAATCTAGTAGCCATGGATGGCCGAGAATTGTTCTAAACCACTTCACCTACAACTACAAAACATGATAGCAATGAAAGAGCCTTTGGGATGGCACAAATCCCTAGGTAAATAATGATGTGGCATATCAAGCTTTGTCATTTTATGAAAACTAACTTTTTGTAATATGAACTCTCGCATGATTTACTTTTTGGGATGTATTACTATGTAATTGAAGGGTCAAGTCAAATCTGATTTGATCCCCTTTTTGGATAAGGTTCCCTTTTAGGATAAGATTCTTTTTGGATAAGATGCTTTTAGGATAAGGTTAATTTTTTTAAAAAGACAAAAGCTCTTTAGGGTTGGTCCACTTGTCACTTTTCCAAAAGTGACAAGTGTCTTGTGACCTAACCCTAAGCCTTCACCTCTCCTTTATAAATAAGAGGGTTGGCATTGTAAATGGGAGGATGAATATAGTAACAAAGCTCTGCGGAAATTTACAAGACTCTTTGTGTGTGTGATACTTGTTAGATTTTAGTTCTTGGATGTGTCACATTTTTTTAAGGGTTGAGACTTAGGAGTAAATGCTTGTTATGTTAGCTATCTTCAGGAGGGATTGGTTAGCTAGGTGTTTTTTATTGCTTCCTTGGGTTTTACTTGCTTACTTTCATCTTCTAACAACTTGGTTTAATTTGTTTAATGTGTTTTAGTGCAGAATTTCTGAAGTATTCAATTTTTTTCAGCCCTAGCTAGTGGTTGGGAGTCCTAGGGCCCCTTAGGAGAACCCTTAAATATACCTCTTAGCTGGCTGTCCATACTTGTTTGCTTTATCTTTTCATTCATGTATATTTCTGTTATGTTTTCTTTCCATTAACCTTGTTGTCCCAAATAGAAAAATTGGTCATTTTGGTCAATTTCCCCCCATGGGACAGCCATCTTAGTTGGTTGTTATATACTTCTTATCTGTAAATTTTTGTTATATTTATATTAGTTTTTCCATGCATAAATACTAAAATGTCATTGTTTTCCTGCAAGGATACAACCGGTCACCTACTCTGCTTCTCTTAAGCAGTTGGGGACCACCTAGAGACCTATTTGAGGCAAAGGGGCCAGCAAGGAAGCGAAGAAAAACACACATTTTGATCGGTAAATCTACCCAATCACTCTCATATTCACTTTACTTATCACTTGCATTCACTCCAAAATTTCTGGTACACATACCAATGTTTATATGTTTGATTTGTGTAGATAGTTTGAATAGTTCACTTGTGAATTCATGTAAAAAATCTGATTAATACTTGTGAACATAACCATCACACCTTTTATATTTCAAACACTAAATTTCCAATCCCCATACAAGGAGTTAGTTGGAGCTTTCATGCATATGGAAGCTTTGTCGTTCGCAAAGAGCCTCAACCCATTCCTTTGGGTTGAATGGTGTAATTGTCATTTTGTAATTATCTAATCTTGCTATATTTTCATTGTATCACTTTTCTGACTAATCTATAGGTGGATTCCCCTAAAGGGGCCATGCAAAATCGGAAAGATAAATATATGCAAAATGCCGCAAAAAAAATTTGAAAACAATTCAGGGGTCCGCCCCATACACTAAAAACAAAAACTTATATTATTTAGATATTTGCATATACGTATTATCTAGCTGTGACATATATGTCACCTATCTATTTACTTGTTTTATGTATATAGTTTTAAATAGATTTGAAATTCGGTAACCAAGAGGCACGCTTGTGAAAGAAAGACGTGACCTCGCCATGTGGATGGCCTGGTATTTCATTTTATGCAATTTCAATTTCATAGGATATTAAGAGTCAAAGCTGGGGAGTCTTCATCAGGAGCCCCTCAGAAATTGTCTAGTTAGTACAAGTCGAGTGGTCTTTCCTTAGTACCACACGGTCAAGGAGTTGATTAGCTTAGCTCAGTTGGAATACTACTTTGTTTGGGTAAGATCAGCAAAATCCCTCTTTAGGGGGGGTCCTGAGCCTCTTCCTTTTCACAGGTATCCTTCTTCCATCCAAGTGGCTTTAAGAACCCGAAAGTGCTAGTGACGAGAAGTGGCTAATCCCTACTTCTCTAAACTACATGGGGAACTCTTCAACGTAACCACTGTGGTCTTCTAGGACTACTCTTATTATACTGGTTGGCACAGTTTTGGGATGTGTTTGCCTGATCGGGATAACCTTCAAAATAGTGTGGTGGCCAAGGCATGTGATAAAATCTAAAAATTGACCAATAAAATACTTTTAAAGTCAACCTTTTGTCAGTCCACCTTTTCACTCACAAACCAAAATTGAATTTGTGAATACTTTCCGTTATATCATTTCTATAACAACTTGTTACAAGGCTGTTCATCCACTATTACAACCCACTTTTGATTTAACAACCTTCCAGGATCACTTCCTGGGTCACCTCGGGGGGTATCAAGCCATTCTGATCTTGTTTCCCTTTCTTGAAAGCTTCAAATAGCTTGTTGTTCACAATTTATATCCATTTAAAATTACTTGGCTGTAGCTTTTAAGACCCCTTTTCACCCTTATTTCACACCCTTTTACTCAAGGCATTAATTGGTTAATTACCCAAGACACTGGTTTATCCCGAGGATCCATTCTGGGACAGTTTCCAACGCTTTAAGGAAGTGAACAACTCGCTTTCTACTTTGTTTAGTTCATTGTCCTAAAAATTAGTGAGCTTGTTTTTGTCCCATTGTCCATAATTTTCACCCCCCAGACCATTTTGGCCATCCAGGAAGTTAAGGAAGGATAACACCCAGGGTGGGTGGTCCTGAGAATGACTTCTTGTAAGTCTTTCACCTTTATTTTTCTCCTTCATTACCACCTTAGGCGAAGGACCACCTGAGGTGTAGGTAGTCTCTGCCTTGTGTTGAGCTATCAAAGAGGTTGTAACTGACTTCACAGCCGAATAGGTTGGATCTGTCCCAACAAATAGATTTTGCTTATAGCACATACCAGGGGTCCGAAGACGTGATCAAAAACATGTCTCCTTTAATAGGAGACTCTTCGGGCATAACATCACCTGAGTCTACCGAAATTTCCAAGATGAGTTCCTTAATGACCAATGACTTTTTGGATTTTGCCGAAAAAAAATCTAAGTCAAATTCCTGGAGGACAACTATCCATCTACTGATCTTTCTGCCAATTACTCGTCATGTCAACACGTACTGAAACAGATTCACAATGGCAATGATGGTGGTCTTGTGAAACAAAATATAATGATGGAACCATTGGACAACATGAACTGCTGCCAATGCAAGTTTTTCAATGTGGGAGTAATTGAGTTCTGGTCCAACCAGGCCTCGACTCAGGTAATAAATCACATATTCTAAGAGTAAATGATCCTCCTAAACCAATAGCATGCCGATGGTCGACTCTACCATAGCCAAGTACAATAAAAAACACTTATTATAATTGGGTGGCCGAAGCATAGGGGAAGTCATGAGGGAACACTTCAATGCTTCGAAAGAGTGTTAAGCAGCTTCGTCCCAATGCAAAGGAACATACTTCTTCAGTAAACGCATAAATCCTTTTGTGATCTCGGCATAGTTTGCGACGAAACACCATAAAAAGTTTTCTTTTCCTTGTAAACTCTGAAGCTAGAGGATTGTGCGCAGTGGAGGCAACTGAACTATTGCCTCAACTTTGAGAGGATCGACCATGATCCCTGTTGTCAAAACTATGAAACCTAGTAGACGACCCGACGTCACACAAAAACTCCATTTGTTTGGATTCAAGTGAATCCTGTGGTAGCGACATCGCTCAAAGATAAGCTGGAGGTGTGTGGGATGATCATCTCTCTTACGAGATCATGATGCTAAATCATCAAGGTAGTCCTCGAATATATGTTTGATATCGTGGAAAGAAAAAGACATGGCCCGCTGAAAGGTAGCTCCAACATTTTTCAGACCAAAAGGCATCTTCAGATAAGAGAATGTACCCCACAGACAAATGAAAGCGGTTTTGTGTTGGTCTTCGGGTTTGATCTGTATCTGATTATATCTCAAAAAACTATCCATGAAGAAAAGGCCTCGCAACTTGTGCATTCATCGACTATCTGGTCAATAAATGGTGTGGGGAAATTATCCTTTGGACAGGCCTTGTTAAAATCATGTAAGTCCGTACATACGTGAATTGTACATTGTTTTGTGTCGACTGGAATGGGATTTGACACCCATTGAGTCAAATGGATGCGGTAGATAAAACCTTATTTGAGAATTTTCTCTACTTTAGCCTTAATAGCTACTGCTTTCTTAGGATTTACTCGACAAATCTTCTACCAGACTGACTTAGCATCAAGATAAGTCATGATTTCATGTTCAACATTTCTTGGATCAATGCCTAGCATTTCCTTGTAAGACCAGGAAAAAATGTCACAGAATTATTTAAATAAATCCGTGTAGATTCAAATTTCCTCGGGAGAACAATCATCTCCAACGAGAATATTCTCCATGACACAAGGGGTTTTGGAGATATCAATAGGTATCGTTTCGATGATGGTTTCCATATTACCCTTGGTGTAAACAACATGTGTAGCCAAGGGGTTGATAGGACAAGACCTATCTCCAATCATAGTCAAAGTGAATTCTTCTGATTCAATTCTTCTTAACTCTAGGAGGAAATAAGATCTATGATGGGGATCATCCCAGGGTCTGTTCGGACTAGTCATTGCTTCAATAATCACTTCGTCTAAGGGAAATACTAAGTCTAAAGAATCAGTATTGGCAAGGGAACCTTGAGCCCAAGTAGGCTCGAGAATCAGATCTAACTCCTGTGCGGGAGTTGGATCGGGGTCGACAGAAGCCTGCTGGAATATTGAGTATGCAACTTTGGCCGTGGACAAGGGCATGGCCATACCCTAGTGCCCTGTCCCTTCCATCATGGCCGATGGGGAAGGAAGAGTCCATGGATCATTGAAGTAATTCATACAAAATGACAAGACTTGAAAAATCTCAACCTTAGGCTAGTCTGATATGAACTTAACATCACCGGAAGGAGGCAGATAATCGAAAGTACCCATAAAAGGTGGGCACAAACCAACCCCTATGTTTCCGATGTCGAGTTGATGGTTATCAATCATCAAGACCGTGGATGCCCTCGATGAAGGGTCAGGTCGGGCGAAAGACAACTGATCAATGGTCGCGATCTAGCCCTCGTGTGGAAACAACAAGACCCGAAAAGCTGTAGCGACCACTTTTTTCATGGAATAGGTCCAACTCCTTCCTAACAAGATATTGTAGTCGAGAGATGCATCGACCACTTCAACCTCGATGCACATGGTCTTCCCTCCGAACTGCATGGGTAAAGAGGGTGTGATGCCATGTGGTCGGAATGAATGACCGTCGAAAGCGGTAAGAAGAGTCGATACGGAGACAAAATAGGTTGGCCTATGGCCTTCTAACACACCAACGACATCACGCATGTTGAGGCGCCCTCATCAAACACTATGCAGAAAATGTTTTGGGTAAATGTTTTTATGGTGTAAGCCACTACTATTTGAAACACCACATGGTAAGGGAGACAAGGTTTTAAGTCAGTCGTATCAAGCATGATCATACCTGAATTACAAGTCTCAACAGATCCTAAGGTGGCTAACAAAGCCTTTCTTTGGGAAGGGAAGCTCTTAAGGACCTCCAAAGAAGACATCACACAAGGGGTTTGAGACAAATCCTCCACCACAGAGTAGTTTTGGGTGGCCCTTGCATTTGGATTGTGAGAAGCTTTCTTGAATGCACCCTTTGGGATGTGTGTCATTGTTTCACCCAACATCTTCTCAATCTGGAGAGGAAGAGGTGGGTTTTCGACTTCTTTACTCTTCTCAGGGGTGTTTGGCATTCTATAATCATGCACTCTAGTCGATATATAGAGATCACCTTTCATCATATACACATTCGCGGACAAAGGATTACTCGAAGATGGAGGGGTCCTTGAATTCCCCCATCCGTGCGTGGAGAGGATTGAGTTAAATGTTTCCCATGTTGAAATGGGTTCGTTAACACATCAGGATACTACTGCGCCAATAACTTTTGGGCCTCCACAAGCCAAGAGAACTGGTGAATTGAGTGGTCTTCTGTGCATAGGTTACACAGATACTTTGACTTTTTATTTTTTGTGTTTCCCCTGCCAGCATTATTGGTAGGTTTCTTATCCCCCTTACCCTTCTTTAGTTGTTTCTTCTTTCCATCAGGTTGTTGGGTGGCCTTCGGGTTTGTTGACTTCACATTGTGTACATCCGACATTTGGGTAGGGGGGGTAGTCGCACCAGTGGTTTGTCTGGCCGCTTTCTGCTATATCAAAAATTGTTGCCATTGTTTTGACAACTGATCAACGAGCTTCGTTTGTGCTAAACCAAAAATACCATTGGCATGTGGTCCATCTCTCTGTCTGGTCTTGTCAAGTATTGACCATGGTGCATCTGGAAATTTTTTGTAAAGTAAACCAGACTGAGAGTAAATCATCTCTAGTTGTTGAGCTCTCATTATTGCATCTTCTTCGGAAAACACTCCTGATGTTGTGATGTCTTTGGATAACTGAGGTACCAAATACTTAAGGAACCACTCAAGCAGTAATGCTGGTGGGACTGACACTTTTATCAAACTCTTCTGGCATCTCGATTCTCATATGTGATTGGAGATGTGGTCCACCTTTGTCTGCTCAAAGTTGGCCAGCAATTCGGTGTTGGCGTCGTATCTCATAGGTAATTGGAAATGGTTTAAGAAAGCCATTGCCAATTTGCTGAAGGAAGAGTATCTTGAGTGGTCGAGCTCAATGTACCATTTCACAACACTCCCTATGAGAATGTGTTGAAATAAATGCAACTGGACGAAGTCATCTTTCAATGAATTGGATGAGCACCAAAGATGAAAGGTAGTCACATGATCGCCTGGATCTTCATTAGGCTTAGATTCAAACTTTGGAATGTTCGAAGGTAACTTGGTTGGCATAGAAGGCCAACGTGGATCGTGAAATATAGGGTCATTCAATAACCTTGTCAAGTCTGACAAATGCAAAGTTTCCAGAAATGGAAGTTTGGGTTATTGATTATAACCATGGAAAAAGGGGCCCGGAGTTTGACTAGCACTAGGTTGCCAAGAAAAGTTAGGTTGTTGGCCAGGGTTCTGGTAAAAACCATGGCCATTACTAGCGTACATATTTTTTTCGTGTTGAGACATCATCGATTGACTCCCATAATAGGACGTAGAATGTTGGGCTTGCACTATATTCTAAGGATTTTGGTAAGGGTTTCCCCCTGCCAATCCGACGAGCATAGGTCCTGAGACTTGCCCATGGTTCCAATGACTATGGAAGGGGTTGCCCCCAGTTGGCATCCCTGACAAGGGAACTGATCCCTGCCATGGATTTGAAGGTCTTTGTGAGGAAGGAATTCCTGGGTTCACCCCCTGTGTAGGAATAGTACCCTGCATAGGATTTTGTTGTCCATAACCCCGATCGAGATGGAATATGACGAGAAAGCATTGTTACCAAACGCGTTGAACAAAGAGAATGAAATCGAACCTACCGGCATGCTATAAGAAGTAATTCCTTGACTACTTTCTCCAAACGAGCTAAATTTTACGTTCATCCTGACAGAATGCTGGTGAGCACCTCCGAGCAAAAGGGATGAAGGAGGCATATGAGCCCCTCTGTAAGGGAAAGCGTTATAGGAAGATGAAGTGCCCCCCATGGATCCTTGCAAGGGAGCGTTAAAGCTCCCTGCCCCCAGACCTAAAGTCTATAGAGTGGAGTAGGAAAGGACAAAGTTTTCATTGAATCCAAGCATCACATATGAGAACAGAGGGCCTGTCGCACTCTGGGTGGAAGAAGCAGTGATCACCGCAATAGACAGAATCGTACCATTTCCCGAGGTAGAGGTTTTTGAGACCATAGTGTTTTGGACTAACGACAATTGGTTAGGAGGTGGAACACCCCCTAAAGTGACAGTTGTAGAGGGAATATGAGAATTCCCTAAAGAAGTCGTACCATTTGTTTCCATTTCTTCTTGTGACACTATCTGGCACTCATAAGGATAAACCTATACGACGATGGGCGTCGATAGTTCAGTGTTTGGAGGTTCGTATGGACCAAGAGATTCTGCTCCATGGTATGAAATGGTTGGTTCCTCCGGAATCAAATTTTCTTCTCTCAGAGATGGTTCGAGCATAGTTTCATGTGACTCGGTCACCTCAAAAGACCCTTGTTGGTCTAGTCTTCACCATAGCAGTTGCAAGGGTGGCTCCAGATTAACCAGTGACAGGCCAAGAAGCCTTCATGACTGGCAGATATCCTGATCCTCCACTGCGTGAGAGGATCAATGACACACTAGGGATTTCTATTAATGGTTAAGAACCAACACACACTAGAAAAAGTCCCTATGAGATAAGACAAGCAGATCACTAGCTAGTTGGAAGAACAGTTACACTAGCCAACACTAGAGAAACTTATCGGTGGAAGTGAAACTCGAATATGGAAGAACCCTCTAGGTATAATATACAAAGTGTGGCCCTATGTCTATCCTAGGTACTGCGGTACACC
>JASDQU011402614.1:36244-49970 GCA_032191745.1 Picea mariana | reverse complement strand
GCCTGTGAATAGTCAAAACAACTGGGGGAAAGTATAGAATGCATCCATGACATTCACCTCAGAAAATTCAGCCTAGATTTTCAGTGACATGTCCGAGAGCGACAAGAGTTCATTCTTGGCCCAACAAGCATTCGCCAAAAAGAGGCCTAATTGGGGGCCTCCGAGGCCGAATTGGTCCATATTAAAAAAACCCATTTTAGCTATAAGTATGCAGGCCTGTAGCAGCTAGTCAATTCTGGTGTCCAGCCCAAAATTTTACCCTAACTTCAAATGTTTCCTTGATCAGTGACCCGGTTGCCTCCTTCCGCGTATCTTCCCGGGGCCATATCTTAGTCATTCGAAGTCAGATTTGCACCAAACGAAAGGTAGAGGAAATGTAGTGGATAGATATAAAGCATGGGAATAGTAAAGAACATATTTTTTGGCTGTTTGGTATAGGGGAAGATCCTCTCAAGCTTCAGGTCCAAGGGGTCCCTTCACCAAAACAAGCCCAAATTGAAGCCATGCTTCAACCAGCTCACAGGGAAACTTATAGGCAGTAAAGGGGGGTATAATTAGGTCTAAAAAGTGCCTAAACAGCGGGCATTTCCTTACTTACAATGACCAAATCCCAAAGGCCCCTTTCCCTCCTAATAAACTCAACAAATTCTTCATACCTTGCGGCTTCATTCCGATGAATCTAGTTTCCATGAATGGCTGAGAATTGTTCTAAACCACCTCACCTACAACTACAAAACATGATAGCAATGAAAGAGCCTTTGGGATGGCACAAATCCCTAGGCAAATAATGATGTGGCATATCAAGCTTTATCATTTTATGAAAACTAACTTTTTGTAATATGAACTCTCACATGATTTACTTTTGGGGATGTATTACTATGTAATTGAAGGGTCAAGTCAAATCTGATTTGATCCCCTTTTTGGATAAGGCTCCCTTTTAGGATAAGATTCTTTTTGGATAAGATGCTTTTAGGATAAGGTTACTTTTTAAAAAAATACAAAAGCTCTTTAGGGTTGGTCCACTTGTCACTTATCCAAAAGTGACAAGTGTCTTGTGACCTAACCCTAAGCCTTCACCTCTCCTTCATAAATAAGAGCGTTGGCATTGTAAATGGGAGGATGAATATAGTAACAAAGCTCTACTGAAATTTGCAAGACTCTTTGTGTGTGTGATACTTGTTAGATTTTAGTTCTTGGATGTGTCACTTTTTTTTTAAGAGTTGAGACTTAGGAGTAAATTCTTGTTATGTTAGCTATCTCCAGGAGGGATTGGTTAGCTAGGTGTTTGTTATTGCTTCCTTGGGTTTTACTTGCTTACTTTCATCTTCTAACAACTTGGTTTAATTTGTTTAATGCATTTTAGTGCATAATTTTTGAAGTATTCAATTGTTTTCAGCCTTAGCTAGTGGTTGGGAGTCCTAGGGCCCCTTAGGAGAACCCTTAAATATACCTCTTAACTGGTTGTCCATACTTGTCTTCTTTATCTTTTCATTCATGTATATTTCTGTTATGTTTTCTTTCCATTAACCTCGTTGTCCCAAATAGCAAAATTGGTCATTTTGGTCAATTTCCCCCCACAACACAACCATCTTAGTAGGTTGTTATATACTTCTTATGTGTAAATTTCTGTTATATTTATTTTAGTTTTTCCATGCATAAATACTAAAATTTCATTGTTTTCCTGCAAGGATACAACCAGTCATCTACTCTACTTCTCTTAAGTGGTTGGGGACCACCTAGAGACCTATTTGAGGCAAAGGGGACAGCAGGGCAGCGAAGAAAAACAAACATTTCGATCGGTAAATCTACCCAATAACTCTCATGTACACTTTACTTATCACTTGCATTCACTCCAAAATTTCTGGTACACATACCAATGTTTATATGTTTGATTTGTGTAGATAGTTTGAATAGTTCACTTGTGAATTCATGTAAAAAATCTGATTAATACTTGTGAACATAACCATCACATATTTTATATTTCAAACACTAAATTTCCAATCCTCATACAAGGAGTTAGTTGGGGCTTTCATGCATATGGCGGCTTTGTCGTTCGCAAAGATCCTCAACCCATTCCTTTGGGTTGAATGGTGTAATTGTCATTTTGTAATTATCTAATCTTGCTATATTTTCATTGTATCACTTTTCACTGACTAATCTATAGGTGGCTGCCCCTAAAGGGGCCATGCAAAATCAGAAAGATAAATATATGAAAAATGCTGCAAAAAAAACTTGAAAACAATTCAGGGGTCCGCCCCATACACAGAAAACAAAAACTTATATTATTTAGATATTTGCATATACATATTATCTAGCTATGACATATATGTCACCTATCTATTTACTTGTTTTATGTATATAGTTTTAAATAGATTTCAAATTCAGTAACCGGGAGGCACGCTTGTGAAAGAAACAAGTGACCTCGCCACATGGATGGACTGGTATTTCATTTTATGCAATTTCAATTTCATAGGATATTAAGAGTCAAAGCTAGGGAGTCTTCATCAAGAGCCCCTCAGAAGTTGTCTAGTTAGTACAAGTCGAGTGGTCTTTCCTTAGTACCACATGGTCAAGGAGTTGATTAGCTTAGCTCGGTTGGAATACTACTTTGCTTGGGTAAGATAAGAAAAATCCCTCTTTATGGGGGTCCTGAGCCTCTTCCTTTTCGCAGGTATCCTTCTTCCATCCAAGTGGCTTTAAGAGCCCGAAAGGGATAGTGACGAGAAGTGGCTAATCCCTGATTCTCTAAACTACATGGGGCACTCTTCAACCTAACCACTATGGTCTTCTAGGACTACTCTTCTTATATTGGTTGGCACAGTTTTGGGATGTGTTTGCCTGATCGGGATAACCTTCAAAATAGTGTGATGGCCAAGGCATGTGATAAAATCTAAAAATTGACCAATAAAATACTTTTAAAGTCAACCTTTTGTTAGTCCACCTTTTCACTCACAAACCAAAATTGAATTTGTGAATACTTTCCCTTATATCATTGCTATAAAAACTTGTTACAAGGCTATTCATCCACTATTACAACCCAATTTTGATTCAACAACCTTCCAGGATCATTTCCTGGGTCACCCTGGGGGGTATCAAGCCATTCTGATCTTGTTTCCCTGTCTTGAAAGCTTCGAACAGCTTGTTGTTCAAAATTTACAGCCATTTTAAAGTACTTGGTTGTATCTTTTAAGCCCCCTTTTCACCCTTATTTCACACCCTTTTACTCAAGGCATTCATTGTTTAATTACCCAGGACACTGGTTTATCCCGAGGATCCATTCTGGGACAGTTTCCAATTCTTTAAGGAAGTGAACAACTCTGTTTCTGCTTTATTTAGTTTGTTGTCCTAAAAATCAGCGAGCTTGTTTTCGTCCTATTGTCCATAATTTTCACCCCTCAGGCCATTTTGGCCATCCAAGAAGTTAAGGAAGGATAACACCCAGGGTGGGTGGTCCTGAGAAAGACTTCTTGTAAGTCTTTCACCTTTATTTTTCTCCTTCATTACTGCCTCAGGCAAAGGACCACCTGAGGTGTAAGTAGTCTCTGCCTCGTGTTGAGCTACCAACGAGGCTATAATCGACTTCACAGCTGGATAGGTCGGATCTATCCCAATGAATAGATTTTGCTTATAACACATACCAGGGGTCCGAAGACGTGATCAAAAACATGTCTCCTTTAATAGGAGACTCTTCAGGCATAACATCACCTGACTCTACCGAAAGTTACAAGATGAGTTCCTTAAAGACCAACGACTTTTTAGATTTTGCCAAAAAAAAATCTATGTCAAATTCCTGGAGGACAACTATCCATCTACTGATCTTTCCGCCAATTACTCGTCCTGTTAACACGTATTGAAAAATATTCACAATGGCAATGACGGTGGTCTTGTGAAACAAAATATAATGACAAAACCATTGCACAACGTGAAATGCTGCCAATGCAAGTTTTTCAATGTGGGAATAATTGAGTTTTGGTCCAACCAGGCCTCGACTCAGGTAATAAATCACATATTCTAAGAGAAAATGATCATCCTGAACAAATAGCATGCCGATGGTCAACTCTACTGCAGCCAAGTACAATAAAAAATACTTATTATAATTGGGTGGCCAAAGCATAGGGGCAGTCATGAGGGAACATTTCAATGCTTCGAAAGAGTGTTGAGCAGCTTCGTCCCAATGCAAAGGAATATACTTCTTCAGTAAACACATAAATTCCTTTGTGATCTCGGCATATTTTGCGGCGAAACACCGTAAAAAGTTTTATTTTCCCTGTAAACTCTAAAGCTGGAGGATTGTGCGCGGTGGAGGCAACTGAACTATTGCCTCAACTTTGAGAGGATCAACCATGATCCCTGTTGTCAAAACTATGAAACCTAGTAGATGACCTGACGTCACACAAAAACTACATTTGTTTAGATTCAAGCGAATCCTGTAGTAGCGACATCGCTCAAAGATAAGTTGGAGGTGTGTGGGATGATCATCTCTCTTACGAGATCATGATGTCATGAAGGTAGGCCTCGAATATATGTTTGATATCGTGGAAATAAAAAGACATGGCCTGTTGAAAGGTAGCTCCAACATTTTTCATACCAAAAGGCATCTTCAGATAAGAGAATGTACCCCACGGACAAATGAAAGTGGTTTTGTGTTGGTCTTCGGGTTTGATCTGTATCTGATTGTATCCCAAAAAACTATCCATGAAAGAAAAGGCCTCGCAACCTGTGCATTCATCGACTATCTGGTCAATAAATGGTGTGGGGAAATTATCCTTTGGACAGGCCTTGTTAAAATCATGTAAGTCCGTACATACGTGAATTGTACACTGTTTTGTGTCAACTGGAATGGGATTTGACACCCATTGAGTCAAATGGATGGGGTAGATAAAACCTTCTTTGAGAATTTTCTCTACTTCAGCCTTAATAGCTACTGCTTTCTTAGGATTGACTCGACAAAGCTTCTACTAGACCAACTTAGCGTTAAGATAAGTCATGATTTCATGTTCCACATTTCTTGGATCAATGCCTGGAATTTCCTAGTAAGACCAGGAAAAAACATCATGGAATTATTTAAATAAATTCGTGTAGATTCAAATTTCCTTAGGAGAACAATCATCTCCAATGAGAATATTCTCCATGACACTAGAGGTTTTGGAGATATCAATAGGTATCATTTCTATGATGGTTTCCATATTACCCTTGGCATAAACAATGTGTGTAGCTAAGGGGTTGATAGGACAAGACCTATCTCCAGTCATAGTCAAAGTGAATTCTTCGGATTCAATTCTTCTTAACTCTAGGAGAAAATAAGATATATGATGGGGATCATCCCAGGGTCTGTCCTGACTAGTCATTGCTTCAATAATCGATTCGTCTAAGGGAAAGACTAAGTCTAAAGAATCAATATCGGCAAGGGAACCTTGAGCCCAAGTAGGCTCAAGAATCAGATCTAACTCCCTATGCGGGAGTTGGATCAGGGTCAACAGAAGCTTGCTGGACTATTGAGTACGCAAATTTGGTCGTGGAAAAGGGCATGGCCATACCCTAGTTCCCTGTCCCTTCCATCATGGACGATGGGGAAGGAATATTCCATGGATCCTTGAAGTAAGTCATACAAAATGACAAGACTTGAAAAATCTCAACCTTAGGCTAGTCTGATATGAACTTAACATCACCGAAAGGAGGCGGGTAATCGAAAGTACCCATAAAAGGTGGGTACAAACTAACCCTTATGTTTCTGATGTTGATTTAATGGTTATCAATCATCAAGACCGTGGATGCCCTCCATGAAGGTTCAGGTCAGGCGAAAGACAACTGATCAATGGTCACGATCTGGCCCTCGTGTGGGAAAAACAAGACTCGAAAAGCTGTAGCGACCACTTTTTGCATATAATAGGTCCAAATCCTTCCTAACAAGAGATTGTAGTCGAGAGACGCATCGACCACTTCAACCTCGACACACACGGTCTTCCCTCCTAACTGCATGGGTAAAGAGGGGATGATGCCATGTGGTCAGAACGAATGACCATCGAAAGCGGTAAGAAGAGTCGGTGATGGAGACAAAACAGGTTGGCCTATGGCCTTCCAACACACCAATGACATCATGCATGTTGAGGTGCCCTCATCAACCATCGTGCATAAAATGTTTTGGGTAAAAATTTTTATGGTGTAAGCCACTACTATTTGAAACACCACTTGGTAAGGGAGACAAGGTTTTAAGTTGGTTGTATCAAGCATGATCGTACCTGAATTACATGTCTCAACAGATCCTAAGGTGGCTAACAAATCCTTTCTTTGGGAATGGAAGCTCTTGAGGACCTCCAAAGAAGACATCACACAAGGGGTTTGAGACAAATCCTCCACCACAGAGTAGTTCTGGGTGGCCCTTGCATTTGGATTGTGAGAAGCTTTATTGAATGCACCCTTTGAGATGTGTGTCATTGTTTCACCCAACATCTTCTCGATCTGGAGAGGAAGAGGTGGGTTTTCGACTTCTTTACTCTTCTCAGGGGTGTTTGGCATTCTGTAATCATGTTCTCTAGTCGATATATAGGGATCACCTTTCATCATATACACATTCGCGGATGAAGGATTACTCGAAGATGGAGGGGGTCCTTGACTTCCCCCATACATGCTTGGAGAGGATTGAGTTAAATGTTTCCCATATTGAAATGGGTTCGTTAACACGTCAGGTTGCTACTTCGCCAATAACTTTTGGGCCTCCACAAGCCAAGGGAACTGGTGAGTCAAGTGGTCTTTTGTGCATAGGATACACAGATACTTTGACTTCTTATTTTTTGTGTTTCCCCCACCAGTATTATTGGTAGGTTTCTGATCCCCCTTACCCTTCCTTCATTGTTTCTTCTTTCCATAAGGTTGTTGGGTGGCCTTCAGGTTTCTTGATTGCACACTGTGTACATCCGACATTTGGGTAGGGGGGGCAGTCGCACCAGTGGTTTGGCTGGCCGCTTTCTGTTATATCAAAAATTGTTTCCATTGTTTTGAAAGCTGATCAACGGGCTTCGTTTGTGATAAACCAACAATACCATCGACATGTGGTCCATCTCTCTGTCTGTTCTTGTCAAGTATTGACCATGGTGCATCTGGAAATTTTTTGTAAAGTAAATTAGACTGAGAGTAAATCATCTCTAGTTGTTGAGCTCTCATTATTGCATCTTCTTCGAAAAACACTCCCGACATTATGATGTCTTTGGATAATTGAGGTACCAAATACTTAAGGAACCACTCAAGAAGTAATGTTGGTGGGACTGAAACTTTTATTAAACTCTTCTGACATCTCGATTCTCAGATGTGATTGGAGATGTGGTCTGCCTTTGTCTTCTCAAAGTTGGCCAACAATTCAGTGTCGGCGTCGTATCTCACAGGTAATTGGAAATGGTTTAAGAAATCCATTGCCAATTTGCCAAAGGAAGAGTATCTTGAGTGGTCGAGCTCAATGTACCATTTCGCAACACTCCCTATGAGAATGCGTTGAAATAAACGAAACTGGACGAAGTCATCTTTCAACAAATTGGATGAGCACCAAAGATGAAAGGTAGTCACATGATCACCTAGATCTTCATTAGGCTTAGATTCGAACTTTGGAATGTCCGAAGGAAACTTGGTCGGCATAGAAGGCTAACATGGATCATGACAGATAGGGTCATTCAATAACCTTGTCAAGTCTGGAAAATGCAGAGTTTCTAGAAATGGTAGTTTGGGTTGTTGATTATAACCATGGAAAAAGGGGACTAGAGTTTGACTAGCACTAGGTTGCCAAGAAAAGTTAGGTTGTTGGCCATGGTTCTCGTAAAAACCATGGCCATTACTAGAGTACATATTTTTCGCTTGTTGAGACATCATCGATTGACTCCTATAATAGGACATAGAAGGTTGGGCTTGCACTGCATTCTAAGGATTTTGGTAAGGGTTTCCCCCTGCCAATCTGATGAGCATAGGTCCTGAGACTTGCCCATGGTTCCAATGACTATGGAAGGGGTTGCCCCCAGTTGGCATCTCTGACAAGGGAACTCATCCCTACCATGGATTCGAAGGTCTTTGTGAGGAAGGAATTCCTGGGTTCACCCCCTGTGCAGGAATAGTACCCTGCATAGGATTTTGTTGTCCATAACCCCGATCGAGATGGAATATGATGAGAAAGCATTGTTACCAAACACGTCGAACAAAGAGAATGAAATCGAACCTACTTGCATGCTATAAGAAGGAATTCCTTGACTACTTTCTCCAAACGAGCGAAAATTTACGTTCAACCCGACAGAATGATGGTGAGCACCTCCGAGCAAAGGGGATGAAGGAGGTATATGAACCCCTCTATAAGGGAAAGCATTATAGGAAGCTGAAGTTCCCCCCATGGATCCTTGTAGAGGAGAGTTAGAGATCCCTACCCCCAGACCTAAATTCTATAGAGTGGAGTAGGAAAGGAAAAAGTTTGTATCGAATCCAAGCATCACATATGAGAACGGAGGGCTTGTCACACTTTGGGTGAAAGGTGCAGTGATCACCATGATAGACAGAATCGTACCATTTCCGGAGGTAAAGGTGTTTGAGACCATAGTGTTTCGGACTGACAATGATTGGTTAGGAAGTGGAACACCCCCTATAGTGACAGTCGTAGAGGGAATATGATAATTCCCTAAAGAAGTCGTATCATTTGTTTCCATTTCTTCTTGTGACACTATCTGGCACTCGTAAGGATAAACCTGTACGACGATGGGTGTCGATAGTTCAGTGTTTAGAGGTTCGTACGGACCAAGAGCTTCTGATACAAGGTATGAAATGGTTGGTTCCTCCGGAATAAAATTTTCTTCTCTCGTAGATGGGTCAAGCACAGTTTCATGTGACCCGGTCACCTCAAAAGACCCTTGTTGGTCTAGTCTTCACCTTATCAGTTGCAAGGGTGGCTCCAAATTAACCAGCGACAGGCCAAGAAGCCTTCATGACTGAGGATATCCCGATCCTCCACTATGTGAGAGGATCAATAACACACTAGGGATTTCTATTAATGGTCAAGAACCAACACACACTAGAAAAAGTCCCTATGAGATAAGACAAGTAGATCACTAGCTAGTTGGAAGAACAGTTACACCAGCCAACACTAGAGAAACTTATCGGTGGAAGTGAAACTCAAATACGGAAGCAACCTCTAGGTATAATCTACAAAGTGTAGCCCTATGTCTATCCTAGGTACTATGGTACACCCCCGCAGTCACCTGTGTAAGTCTTTAAAATAAAGGCAACTAGGTTGCCAGTGCGCAAACAATCACCAGGCGGGTATAGTTGACAGTCGGGTGGACTACAATGAGCAGGGTATCAAGATTGAAACCTATCAAGGATATCAAAAGAAAGTTTTCCAGAAGAAAACTGAGGACCTCAAATGGATTCGAGACCCACGAAGCTCTGTGGAAAATGCGATCAATGGAATCCCAAGATAAGCCCTCTATATGTGTTCCTCACTACGCTTGGTCCGGCTTTGGAGGGGTTATCTCTGCTACCTTTTTGCCTGAGACCTCATGTTTATCCCTTGTGTTAGAGGGGGGTCCTAGATAAATTTCACGATATTGGACTTTTTAGCACTCCCTAGCATAGACTCTTATGTTTTTTTTTGTAGCCTCAAAGAGTTTCCTCTCCAATCCTAAATCAGGGCTCTAGCCTAGACTAGTTGATGGACCTACAAACATAAAGTCTAGTTGATTTTAATTAATCATTAATTTTTGTGGCTTGTATTAAGTCAAATGAAGTGGAAATGAAACTAGTGATGTGTTTGGGAGATGAAGAAGAAAACAAATAGAAAGTTGTAAACAAAATTACTTCTTCTTGACAAATTCAGATTTGCACATTTAAACTCTTTAACCAACTTTTCAAACTACTTTTTTTTATAAGATATTTTAACAGAAAATTCAAAACAAGCTTTTTCTCAACTATGAGCTACTTATTGTCCTAATTCAGTCAGCCAATAACTTACAAGAGCGTTATTTTTCCTAATTATTAATGCAAACAACCAACTACTTAGCCAAACAAAGAAAGTGAAATATATATATATATATTTTTATTATGCTTCCAAAACAAGAAATTTTAAAATGTATTCTTTTCTTCTTTTCTGAAGAAAAAGGGGAAAAATAAAGACAAGACAAAACCAAGAAATGACTTTTGGGTCACCTGCGGATCGCAAGGAGTCATTGACCAAACCCAAAAAGGTTTATTGGAAAAGACTTGTTGACTTGTCTCAAACCCTATAAAGAAAACACAAGAAATCTTTGAAAAAAGAAAAGCTAAACTAAAGTCAAACCTAAGCTACAGACTATTATAACAGAGACCAAGAATGGATCAAGAAAAAACCTGGGAAGTACAAATTATGACAGGGAAGAGGATGACTGCCCCTTATTAAAAAGAAAATTCCTTAACACAGGCACGCTACTGAAACTTCAACATCCATCGTATGTATGTTGGCTATCCAAAGGTAGGGCGTGTATGTACACCTGCAAGCTGCATACACCTCTGTAATCTCTTAAGAATGAAAACTAACAATCCAGCAAATCATGCAGGGAGTATTGGTATTGAAAACCATAATCCCTTAAAGACATAGAAACTTACTTTGATAAAGAAAATGCAAGGGGAATTTTGATAAAGCAAAGCTAATCTGAGGTTATACCTAGGCTACAGAATGCAACAACATAGACCAGGACTAGATCAAGAAAACCCCTAAGAAAGATCACGTATGACAGGGAAGAGGATGACTGCCTCTCCTTTAAAAAAAAAAAGTTTTTCTGAACTCAGGCACGCTATTGACACTTCAACAACCAATGAATCGCAGGCTGTCTAAAGGTAGAGTGTGTATATACACATGCAGGCCTTGTGCAATCCGTGTATACCTCTGTAACTTCTCTAAAAAGAAAACAAAAATCAAGCAATCAAAGTAGGGAGTACTGGTATGGAAGACCATAATCCATACAAACTCAGACTCTTGTAGAAACTCAGAAAAGGGTAATCAAACCAATTTAAAAACACCCAAAATGTATCCCCAAAAAAACCTAGAGATCCTCCCAGTATGGTCGCCAATTCTGATGTGGGTGGGAAACCCCCCTATGGACTAGCACTAAAGGTTTTGTAATGCATGCATAAATAACTGTCTAAAGTCTCCTACTTTTTACTATTATCCTGACATAGACCCCACATTCATGCATAAAACACAAGGATAAAAGGATCTGGTAACTCTACCTTGAACTTTGCGTTTGGTGTTGATCATTTTGCATTCGGTTGCTCCTCGACTGCAAGTCTCCTCCCAAATCCAACCTACATTCACAAACAAAAAAACAAAGAATTATCAACATTCATCTTATATATAAATTAGTGGGTTAGATGTTCTAATAAAATATAAATCAAAACTGAATATTGAACACCTCGTATGGTGGGATGGGAAAATTAATTCTTTTTATTAACCTCACAAAAGTCACTTACAATGGTAAGATTGGTTACTGCTCCTCGAATCTGATCCTAGGCTCCTCTTCAACTATGCACCAACTGCTTCCACATATGTTTATCTTCTTTAGTTCTCATGAAATGGTTGCAAAATATTGGGGCAAGGGGAATACAAAAAAGGGAAGAGTTTCTTTGCTCTTATTTTCTCCCTTGAAATGGGACCCATACCTCTTCTTTTATAGGCTAAAAGAGGGTAGTTATCCATTTGAGTGACCAGTTATGGGTGGTGAAATGGTTTAGGCAATTACCCAAAAATTTGTATTCCATCTGCAACTTTCTATTTTTTGTGCTTTTGGCAGTATGCACGGGTTGTAATGGGTCAACTAGTGTATATACACGGGTAGTAGTGGTGCATCACACATACATCTTCAAAAGGATGGTTTTTAGAAGAGCCATTCATGGGTGGCTTTGGAAAAAATGGCAAGTGAGATGGCTTGATGCCAGGTATGCATGTCTAGTGCAAATTAGGGTTACAACACAGGGAAGTTTAGTTGTATGACTCCATTGTCATTACACCTTTTTTATATAACATTATATTAATAGAAGTATATAATGATCTAATGTACCTTCCTCGAGGTCCTCGTAGAAACTCTTGCTCCGCTGTGCTATACGACTTCACTATGTCAACTACAAACTTTGTTATAAACCCTATCACAATACTGTCAATCCAAAAGTCTACTGCGCGGGTGAACTTGTTGTTCACCTATTGTAACTGCTCAATATGCACTAGGGTCCACTCTATCTATCAAATCCATTTTTTTGCGTGGTTATCCTTGAACCTTAGTATTCACTCCTACAGCATATGTGGAAAATCATAGAAAAATACTTTGTGTAAATCAGTAAACACGTATTTCTCAAGATATTTGCGGGGTGTTATTCTAGGGTTTCTATTGTCTTTATGTGAAAACTCTATCTCTTTTGTTCTCAACCATATTTCGATATATGTTTTTGTGGGATTCCACGGTATCAACATTCCCTTCTAATGGCTCATTGCTTTCTGCCCTAATATTTTCTTGATCCACCTCCAACAGATCTTCGACTTATCTCCTCTACTCAATCCTCTCCTCTTGTTCCTACCAACAACAACAGAACCATTTGTTCGTTGCTTTATATTTTATATTGTAGCTTGAGTTTGTATTGAACCAGGGTTCATGTCTTTTGGGTTTCAAACAAATCCTCTAAAACTATCGACCCTCATGGTGAACTAGAAGGAAAAGCAACACACAAAATGCGCTCCAAAGTCTCACCCGAGATAGATTTATGGGTGGATGTAAGACTCAGGTGTTTATAGCCTAGGATTGAGTATGATATATGAGAAATAACCATTGAACCATTATTATCACTTGTAATTGCAACATACTGTTATCCATGACTATGCAGTAAATCCATAGCTTATTCCCTCAATATCACAACAATATTTATATAGGCATTATGATAATCCATTCATTCAACATAATAATAACTACTTAAGACAATAAATACATGCATGCATTCATCACATAACATAGATGTTACCTTATTTCACCCCCTCCTGGGCTATGTCCACAAATATTTGGCTCTTTGCTCTTTTATTATGATAGTTCGACATCTACAGTGCCACACGCTTACAACTCTTCTCAGTCAGGTAAGATCTATATGAGGTGGAATAGATCTCACCAAGCTCCACACCCTTCAATCTAACCCTCAAGATCTATCTTCCTTCCTCTCCTCTAGCTCAACAACTTATAAAAAATAGGTCATACAACAAAACATTACATGTCACATCAACTCCTGCATAACTTGCAATAACATAATAGTACTCCCAAGCGAATTGAAACCTTATGATACCTAAGTATCTATATTTATAAATTCTGAGCTCTTCCGTCATTTACAATACCTTACCAAAACCCTAAAACTAATTTCATTAGGTATTCCTCCCATGTGTGTGTGTTGTTCTTCCTTCCAGTTGTTGCCTTCCTTGCATGCGCATGTGTTTTTCTTCCTTCCAGCTGTCGCTTTCCTCATGCATGCTTTCTTTACCCAAAAACACCTTATTTTTTTTCTTTGGATTGCCTCCAACAGGTCAACAATCTTTAACACAAGTGCACTAGTAAGTAATTCCTTAAACAAATTAAAATTATCTTCACACTTAGGTTGTTGGATTACTGAGAGGGGGGGTGAATCAGTAATAGATAAATTTAATCCTTTTTAATCATATAATCCAAGTGAAATATCAATGTAGCATTATCATCCAATA
>JASDQU011402614.1:0-24032 GCA_032191745.1 Picea mariana | reverse complement strand
GTATACATGTACCGAACTTACCCATTTTAATTTTCATGTTCAAATAATCAAATAACTATCTTTGTCATGAGCATATATCATATAACATACAAATAGGTCTAGAGGTACACATCTCAATGTCTAACCAAGTCTAACTGACTCCAAACAATGCTAAACTTTGAATTATTAAGATTAGAAAACAATAATGTTCTAACTACCCAAGGTCAAAATATGGGGCATTACAACCTAGGTGCCAAAACCCTAGATACCAAAACCCTGGGTGTCTAAAACCCTAGGTCAACTTGACCCACTTTTTCCAGACTTCGTCAGCCTATCTTTCCTTCTTCATCACATGGTGCTCCAAATCATCCAATGATGTCTTTCTCTGCTTGCTGAGTTTTCCATGATCCTTCTTTCTTGTTGATCTGTCATCCCTGATCTCCTCATCCAACGGCTTGATTTTGCGCACTTCACTCCATCTTTCCTTCTCTTTTGCTCACTTCGACTCAGTGACAGTTACTGTGTCTCCCGCGAAGCTCACTTTTTACCTTTCCTTCCTTTTTCTTCGCTTCCTTCCATAACCAAGGGACAACAAGTCCCCAACACTCACCTTTGACTCGTCCTGAGGCACTTCAGATCTGATCCTCTTGTTTTACTTCGACTTTGGACTGCGCAGCGTAGCCCTTGCTTTCTGCTTTATGTCTCCTTTCCATCCTTGTGCAGACTGTCTTTTCTGTGTCTGGTACCCAGTTTCAACTGCACCTGGTACCTGGACCCTTTTTCTCATGCTTTTACTAAGAGCTGCGAGGCAACTCGTTATCATAGTACAACTTCAGCTGACTCCCATTCACCAACCCTTCCTTCCAGTCTCCCTTCAATTTCTTCAACTGCACAACTCCTCCTTCTATAACATAGACAATCTCATATGGTCTGAGCCAATGCGTTCTGAACTTCCCAGGGTGTTTGATAAACTTACTGTCATACACCAGTACTAAATCACCTTGCTTGAGTGTCTTGTTCTTTATGTGTCTGTCATGATAGGCCTTTTCTCGTTCCTTCTGAACTTGTTGATGGAATCTTGCAATGAATCTGTCTTCTTCCAGTTCAACCAACTATGCAAGCCTCTCGTGAACATCGCTGGTATCACCCATGTCTATAAATGCAACAATTCTTAGTCTTGGTACTAAGTATTCCATCGGGACAACAGCTTCAATACCGTAAACCAACTTGAAGGGGGTCTGCATTGTTAATTTCTTACAAGTGGTTCTACAAGCCTAGAGAACTGTTGGTACTCTTAAATCCCAATCATCCCTGTTCATGCTGCAAATCTTTGTTAATGTTGTCTACAAGATCTTTTTGAATGCTTCAACCGTTCCGCTTGCTTGTGGATGGTAAGGTGTACTCTTATGATGGTGGACTGCAAATTCTTCAGTCAGGGCTTCAACTATCTTATTGATGAAGTGTGTACCTTTATCACTCATAAGGATCTTAGGGCATCCAAACCTGGTTATTATGTCATCAAATATAAAACGTGCAGTTGTAGTTGCACTACAGTCCTTGACTGCTCTGGCTTTGGCCCATCTGGTTAAGTATTATGTCGCAGTAATGATGTGCCTTTCTCCTGTGCGCTTTCCTGGTGGTGTTATAGGTCCCATGAAGTCAATGGCCCACTTTTCAAATTATTGTAGGGTTATCTATGGTCCTAATGGAATTTCATCTCTTCACGATATTTTTCCAATTCTCTGGCATACATCACATGCTCTAGCATACTCCTTAGCATCTCTATGTAATGTAGGCCACCAAAGGCCAGCTCGCAGAACCTTCTGCGCAGTTTCTCTCCCTGGGTAATGTCCTCCTGCGATGCCTTCATGAGATTTTTCAAGGATCAGTGGTCGCTCTGTCTCCATAACACACCTCCTTAACATTTCATCCGGTCCCATTTTTTACAACTGTCCAGCTATAAGTGAAAAGTCTGCAACACGCACCACTAGTTGTTTCTTATGAGGAATTGTATACTCACTTGGAGCCATTCCTGTTGACAAGAACTGGATTATGTTTGGGAAGTGGTCATCAAGATTTCTAATGGAGAGTAGTTGTGCATCCGGTAATGTATCCTCCAAACTGGTAGGTTCTTCGCCATAGTCCAACCTTGATAAGTGGTCTGGGCTCTTGTTCATTCTTCTTGGCTTAACTATGATCTCAAAATCATATTCTTGAAACAACAGAATCCATCTGCATATTCGCCCCCCCAACATTGGCTTATTTACTAGGTACTTTAGCACGGAGTGATCAGTAAACATTTTAAAGTGTCCTCCCAACAAGTAGTGGCAGAATGTTTGCAATTCATACACCATGGCTAGTCCCTCTCTCTCTGTAGTGGTGTAATTGAATTCAGTTTTGGATAGCTTCCTGCTGAAAAACGCTAATGGATGATCAATGTCCCCTTCTCCAAGTTGTGCCAGTACGGCTCCTAATGCAATAGAAGATGCATCAACATGCACATGGAATTATTTGCTCCAATCTGGAAAAACCAGAATGGGTGCTATAACCATCTTCTGTTTCAGTGTGTTGAAGCTCTGCTGACATTCATTTGTCCACTCATACTGGCAGTCCTTCTTCAACAGCTTCTCCTTGGTGCTATAATTTGGTCATATCCTTTGATAAATTTCATGTAATATCCAGTATGGTCCAGTGCAGTGCGCAGTTGTTTGAATGAAGTAGGAGGTGGAAAATCAACTATAATTGCAATTTTAGATGGGTCTACCAGCAATCCCTGCTTGCATACAATATGAGCTAATACCACTCCAAATGGTGAGAAGAAGATTCATTTCTTCAAATTAAAAGCAATTTGACATTGCCTACATTTGTCCAACATTATCCTTAGACATTCAATACGATTTTTCAACAAACTAAAAACAGTCCAGTCATCAAAGTATGCTTCTAAAAATTTATACAAAAATTCTTTGAACGCTTCGACCACCACCCTGGAAAAGATGGCTGGGGCATTCTTCAATCCAAATGGAATTACTGTATAATGGTAGGATCCCCACTCTGTGGCAAACATAGTTTTATGACTGTCCTCCTTGGCAATTCGGACCTGATGGTATCCCGAAAAGCTGTCTGTAAAAGAATATACTTCTTGGCCTCCCACGTTATCCAACACTTCATCTGTGAATGGTGTAGGGAAATGTTCATGCAGATAGGCATCATTCAACTTTTTGAGGTCCACACAAATCCTGATTTCTCCTATCTTCTTGTCTTGTACCACCATAGGGCTGATCCACTCTGACTCTTCGATAGGTTCAATAATCCCTGCTTCCAGCATTCTGTCAAGCTCGATCTTCACTTTTTCCTTGTATTTAGGGTTTAGTCTGTAAGGTCTTTGCTTGAATGGCTTCGCATATGGTTTCAAAGGTATTCTCATCTCACCCATAGGCCCTTTGATTCCCTTCATATCAGTGAAATTGGTGAGGAATAAGTCTTGATATTCGTGCAATAACTCTGTAATCTTGTCAATGGTAGCAGCATCCCAATAATCTCCAACATTGACAAGCTTCAGTGTCTCCTCTGTCCCAATATTCACTTTCTTTATTTTGATCGGTTGTCCTATGAATGGTAGCTCAGCTCCTGGTCCTTCCACATTTCTATGGCCTTGTGTCTTAGCGATGTTTAACTTCCTCGGATCATCATATTCATCGGCATTAATGTTGTAACATCCTTGCAATTTCTGGAATGGCGCGGTCCATTCATCCTATTCATGCTCCAAAGGGACGCCAAATGCCTCCTTAAATACTTTTTGTCTCACAATCTGTAATGCTTGGTCTACTAAAGCAAATTCACTTTCAAACAAAAAGGTGGTTACAAAATTCTAGATCATACCTTCCCATTATGAAGTGATGAGGCGCAACTCCACTTGAAGGTACCAATTGATATGGATCATGTCCAGTGTGTTAATGAATCTATGCACCCATTGTTCTCAAGGAATGTCACTCCATGCCTCTTTGCATCTTCTCACATGGTCCTTTGGGCAACTTTGACCTGTGTACCTCACTTCGCAGCTTCCTACTTGTGTTGAGAACCACGTTGTCATCAAAGTTCGACATTGTGTCCAGTCTGTGATATTCCCTTTGTGTGTCCCCCACCATCTTGTTGATGTTCCTTTCATGGCCTCATCCATTTCCAATATTCGTTGTTGTGTTGGTACACTTGTCTCAAAATCTAAGAAGAATTTTTCTAAAGGGTTCAACCCATCAAATGTGGGTAACTTACTGACTGTTGTGTTGATCCAGCGAACCTCTCTGGTAAGTCTAGCACATATTCTGGTAGAGACTTCATACATCTGGTTCTGCTATTTCTCCAACACTTCTTCTAAGTCTAATGAACATGTGTTTTCTCTTCGCTAGCTCAGATTAAAATCGGCTGTAGGATTGATATAATCCTTCTTTTTGGTTGTTAGTTTGTAGATGTTTTCCAGTTTGTACACGTGGTCTTCTTCTCTGACAGGCTCTGTGTATCGAGGACCCTCATCTGGATCTAAAGGTGCAATGACCCTAAGGCCATCTCTTTCAAATGTCATATGCCTCTTCTTTAGATCAACAACAGTAGAATTGTTGAATGCCCAATCAATTCCTAATAATGCAGGATAAGGGAAGTTGTCATCAACAATTTCAATTACTTCAAAATCTGAAAAGGTTCTAACTACATCGATGTCCACAGGGGAATGCCCCAATCGTCCAAATGGGCTGACAACTTGTTGATTATCCATTCTAATCCTGATAGCGGAATGGATCAACTCTGGTTTTCCCATCAGTGCCCAGGTTTGCTTCGTCATAACATTGACCTACGACCCTAAGTCGAGGACCACATAGTCTATATCATATTCTCCTATTTGAGCATTCAGGTGTAATTCCTTATTTTCCTTCTCCTTTTCCCAATTTGGCGCAATGCCCTATTCAGTAGGGATTCTGTCTTTCCTAGCTCATACTGCTTGATTAAATCTTGTAATTCTTTTACAACGCTTTTATCTTGAATCAACTTAACACAAGTGTACAAAAATTCCATGAGTTTGCTTACCTCATTTCCTTCTGTTGGCGACGCAAAGTGATCAAACTCCTGAGGCATGCCATATTCTTTGATTTTTGGTTGTTTCTTTGATGACGACCCTTGATATCCTTTGAACTCTTTTCTTGCCTCCTCAAATATCTGTCTTTCTTTCTTAGCATCTAACAGTGGGGTCTTCTCTGTAGATTTCCTGACTCTATGGTCATCTACAGTCTTTCATTGGGCTGCTCTGTCTTCTCCTGTAGAAACGCATCCTCGAGTGATAACAACGACTCTAGGGTTTTCTCTGTGAGGTTCAGCATATATCAGTTGCACTTGTGGGTTTTGCTAAAGTCCTCGTCTTTCTTGAAGCTTATCTAGGAGCAAAGGGCGGTCTTCGATGACATGCTCAAAGGAATTGCAAGAACTGCAGGTTGTGCAAGGGTTCAAGAAATCCCTCGCTAAATGTCCTAGCTACGCACAGTTGTAGCAGATTATTTGTCCTCAGCCTCAACCCATACCTCCTCCTCATCCTCGTCCTCTGTATCCACCGCGAGGATTGAAACTTCCTCGTCCTGGAGAATTATACTGTGCATTGTTTCCTTCTTGCTGTACTTCGCTTTAGATCTTGTATATGTCCCTTAATCTTTCATGCATCGTGTCAAAATCCCGACAATCTTTATCATCATTCCCTATGGACTTACAGAATGTGCAGTACACATTTGTGGGTGTCTGAAATACTTCTACATATAATAGCACTCACCAGGGCGATGTCGGTTCCTTCATACTTCGCACCAGGGCAGGTTAACTTGCTTCAAAGGGATCAGCGCTCCTGAGGCCAAATATTCATGAAACAGGGGACAGTGTTCTTTATCATGGCCTTCGAATATGCATCTTACACACCAGATATCTTCTATTTTGTCCTTCCCCTTTTCCTTCTTCACATCCTCAACCTGCAAAGATAAACTAGCCTGCTGGCTCAAGATCTGGCTCATGCCTGAGCTAGATTCTCTCATAGGTGTTGATTCAAGCTTCATGGCGATCTCCAAAGCTTCTACCCATGATGCAATCTTCTGCTGAATCAGGGTAACTCTGATGTGTGGTAAAAGAGAAGCGATGAACCATTGTTTGTTCTGCTCATCTGGGATCTTACAAGTCAATTAGCTTGTTAGGGTCTTGAATCTCTGATCTAACTCCCAAATAGGATCGGCTGCCTTATGTTTGTTCTCCTTCAGCTCAGTAATACACTGTGACTCTGAATTAGGTTTTTTAAACTCTACAACCAGTGCATTCTTGATCTCATTTAGTGTCTTAAGCTACGCAAGTCCTTGGACAAGCTTCATGTACCAACTCAGCGTGCGATCCCTCAACGTAGTGCACAGGAACCAATGCTGATTAAGATCTTTAGATCCATCTCCTTTAAAGATAGGGATCCTCATCTTGTCTTCCATAGAGCTACCTAGGTTTCCTATCTAAGTAGATGTTGAACTACTAGTAATAGTAGTCTGTGGACTCTAGTGATTCGGAATATTCTGATTACTTAGTGTTTTTGAAATAACAAAAGGATTGATATTACTTACTTCAGTGGTCTACGCAGTTCCTGATGTCTCTAGCTTGTTATGGAGAAGTTCTTCAGCTTCCTCTTCCTCTTCTCTGGTGGGTTCTGAATGTTCTTCGTCTGTCAGATCTGCCTCTTCTCCACTGTAGAAACCCTCATCTCCATAGTTTTGCTTGAACAGTTTCTCAAGGTGAACCCCTTGAAATACTTTCCCACTGCGTGTATGTCTGGCTTCTGTGTCATTGTTGCGGCTCGAATTCTTGAACACTAGCCTTTTCGGATCGAACCAATCTACTGCATCTTCAAGACATTCTTTTCATGCAACAGCATCTTGATTCTTAGCTTAAGAAATTGTAAATATTTTCCTCTGGGTCCTTTGAAGAAGTATCTCTCAGCCTAGTTATATGATTTTGTTCTGTAAACAGTAAATTCAGTGATATACCCTCCAATATTACTATTGAACCAGTGATCTATAGCCCTTGATACAACGTTGTCAACTCTCTTAACCTTCTTAATCAACTCCGATGTCTAGACCACAGGAGGTCTAGATCTCAACTCGAACTAGGTATCGGCTAACCTAGCTAACCACTCGTATAGATCTTGATGGATTCCTCCAAAGAATATCTCGTGAATATCGGTGAAGATGTGTCTCTGCAGCCAACCTTCAGTACTTAGCTTAGGGTTCTTGTTTTGGGCTTCCGCGAAGTCCCTCTCTTGATCCTCTATCCACTTCTGAATCTCTATCTTCAATGGGAACCACCTTGAAATTCCCTTACACAGATTCCTGTCCCAGAAACAGAACCATTTGTTGGCACAAGGCAGACCTGAGGTTCACTCTAAGAGTGCACCAACAAACCCTAGCTACTGGCCCTTTTGGCAACACCTGCGAAGCAGATGAGGTCTCACCCGAAGCCGCTTAAGAGGGGGGTTGTAGGACAGGGATGTATACAACCAGGGGAATATCAAGTGGATCTATCCCAACAACAATACAACATTCATATATCACTTATCAGCTAGGTCTATCCTGCATAGCTACAGATCTGTTCTAACATAAGACTACAAATATAAATATAACAATGACAGAGATCCAAACATCAATCACACATACGACACAAAATATACGTGGTTCACCCTCTCTCTAGGGCTATGTCCATAGAACTGTGCTTATGATTTATTAAGTCAAAGCATATAGTTCTTATCTGCACTCTTAGCTAGCAGATCTTCTTTCTTCTCTCTCTTCCTCTCCCCTCCCTATGCACCCAGCTGCAGGAATTGACCTTCGCACATAGCTGAAGATCTCACAATACAATCCTCTCCCACCACAATAGAGATATAACAACAATATCATACCAATACTCAATGACCAACAACACTACCTAGGTCCTCTTGACCTTTATTTATACATTACAATCCCTCACCGACAGCCTTAGATCAAAACCTAGGTGCAAAAACCCTAGGTGTCTAAAACCCTAGGTCAACTTGACCCTCTTTTTCCGGACTTCGCTAGCCTGTCTTTCCTTCTTCATCACGCGGTGCTCCAATTCATCCAATGATGGATTTCTCTGCTTGTTGAGTTGTCCACGATCCTTCTTTCTTGTTGATCTGTCATCCCTAATCTCCTCGTCCAACGACTTGATTTTCCACACTTTGCTCCATATTTCCTGCTCTCTTGATCACTTCGAATCAGTGACAGTTACTGTGTCTCCCGTAAAGCTAGCTTTTTACCTTTCCTTCCTTGTTCTTCACTTCCTTCCATAACCAAGGGCCAACAGGCATTGTCAGTAGGGTCAGTCGCTTGATGACCTCTACTAATATGAGGTTCTTCTGGCTACCACTATCTACGATGAAGTGCAGTGGGGTGCCTTTTACCCACATCTGTGAATGGAAGAGGCATTTTCCTTCTTCTCACTCGTCTGGTTCACCAGGATGGAGCTTGGTGGTAGAAACGGTGGCACTGGGTTCCGCATCAATGATCCATCTTCCTCTTTCTGGTTTTGACTCAGAGTCATAACCCGCATCTGATTTAGAGGCTTTCACTTCGACCACCAGCGACTGCTTTGAGTGGCAGTCAGCAATGTTATGCCAAGGGATCTTATGGAAGTCACACCAGTTCCCGATATCTTTGTTTGTCTTTCCGGTGTCCTTCTTTGCTTGCAGCTTGGATTGGTTGTCATGATATTTTCCATCTTTGCTTTTTCCTTTTTTATGTGGGTTGGGGCTGGCCCTTCCTAGCTTTTGCTGTGAGGGGTTCCTAGGCCCAAATTGTCGCGTCTTTTGTTTGATCATATGCTCGATTTTGACTTCATATCGGTAGGCCGTGCCCAAGGATGAGATGTCCAAAAATTCAATTTCATTTTGGATGTATCTATGCAGAGCATCGCGATACTTGAGCACCATATGTCTCTCTGAATCTTTGATACCCAGCTTGGTGCACAATGTATGGAAGGTATTTGTGAACTCTGACACTTCTTGGTCTCTTTCTTGTCACAGTGTGGTCCATTTGGTATACAAGTCATCATAACTTATGACAGGGTACTATTGTTCCTTAATAGCATCCCTGAAGGATTCCCAGGTGGCCATGACTGTAAATAATGAGGGTTCCTTTGTTTCCTTTTTCTCACAGAAATTTTCCCACCAATCTTTGACATGGGGAACGACTTTGAGGAGTGCAAAAGTAATATTTTCTCTATTCGAAAATTTATGGACAGAAAAATATCCTTCTAGTAGATTCAACCACTTTTCTACAACATCTGCATCTATCTGGCCTTCAAATATAGGAATATCAAACTTTATTTGTACCTTGAAGGGGGAGACACCTCCGCTCGAGAAAGATGCGTCCCCTGTTGGTAGCCGCTGAAGGATTTGCGTGAAACTATCCATCATCTCATTCCTCTATTGTGTGAGGGCTTCCTCAAGCAACATTTTGAAAGGATCTCCTGTCCCATCATATTTCTTTTCTCCTTCCATGAGAGTTCGCTTGGGTGTGCAAGAGTTGTTGTCCTCAAGAGAAACAAGCTCGAGACCCAATTCTTTGTACCCTGACCTCATTAGGGACATGCATTAAGATGACAAGGAGAAGAAATCTCTGATACCACTGATTCAGATTTTATGAGAAGAACGAAATGAATACAGATTATTAAAATATGATTAACACAGAATAACAAAGATATAGTAAAACTAGTTTTCTATTCAATAACAAAATAAGTTGAAACTGTAAAATGCAGCAGAAAATAAGCTTGTTGGAATGGTGTCAGCTTATCTCTGAGAAGAGATGTGATGATTGTTCTCATTCATAAGAAGATGATTACAATGAGGCTCTGAAGGCCCTTTCATAATAAACAGTAATGTAAAAAACCCTATACAGCCAAAATCCTAACCCTAGGATATGAAGTGCCAAAAGTCATGTGGACCCTGTTTGGGTAAGTCAGTACATCAACTTCCCAGGGTCATAACTTTTGCATACGATCTTTGTTTTAGGCGCATGATAGCCCATTGGAAAGGTATCATCGAGGAGATTCTTAAATATCATTCATCCCTATTCACACTGAAAAACTTTGTTAATGCTGTCTCCAAGATCTTGTTGAATGCTTCAACCATTTTGTATGCTTGTGGATGGTAAGGTGTACTCTTCTGATGGTGGACTGAAAATTCTTTAGTCAGGGCTTCAACTGTATTATTGATGAAGTGTGTACCTTGATCACTCATAAGGATCTTAGGGCATCCAAACCTGGTTATTATGTCATCAAATATAAAATGCGCAGCTATAGTTGCACTACAGTCCTTGACTGCTCTGCCTTCGGCCCATCTAGTTAAGTATTCTATCGCAGTAATGATGTACATTTCTCCTGTGCACTTTCCTGGTGGGGTTATAGGTCCCACGAAGTCAATGGCCCACTTTTCAAATGCTTGTAGGTTCATTTGCGGTGCTAATGGAATTTCATCTCTTCAGGATGGTTTTCCAATTCTCTGGCATACATCACATGCTCTAAGATACTCTTTAGCATCTCTGTGTAATGTAGACCACCAAAGGCCAGCTCGCAGAACCTTCTGCATAGTTTCTTTCCCTGTGTAATGTCCTCCTACGATGCCTTTATGAGCTTATTCGAGGATCAATGGTTTCTCTATCTCCATAACACACCTCCTTAATATTTCATCCAGCCCCATTTTGTACAACTTTCCAGCTATAAGTGAAAAGTCTGCAACACGCACCACTATTTGTTTCTTCTGAGGAATTGTACACTCACTTGGAGCCATTCTTGTTGACAGGAATTGGACTATGTCTGTGAAGTGGTTATCAAGATTTCTAATGGAGAGCAATTGTGCATACGGTAATGTATCCTCCAAACTGGTAGGTTCTTCGCCATGGTCCAACCTTGATAAGTGGTCTGGGCCCTTGTTCATTCTTGCTGGCTTAACCATGATCTCAAAATCATATTCTTGAAACAACAGAAGCCATATGCATATTCGCCCCCCCAACACTGGCTTATTGACTAGGTACTTTAGCTTGGAGTGATCAGTAAACATTTTAAAGTGTCCTCCCAACAAGTAGTGGCGGAATTTTTGTAGTGCATACACCATGGCTAGTCCCTCTCTCTCTGTAGTGGTGTAATTGACTTCAGCTATGGATAGCTTCCTGCTGGAAAATGCTAATGGATGATCAATGTCCCCTTCTCTAGGTTGTGCCAATACGACTCCTAATGCAATAGAAGATGCATTGACATGCACATGAAATTCTTTGCTCCAATCTGGAAAAAACAGAATGAGCGCTATAACCATCTTCTGTTTCAGTGTGTCGAAGCTCTACTGACATTCATCTATCCACTCATACCGGTAGTCCTTCTTTAGTAGCTTCTCCATTGGTGTTGTAATTTGGGCATATCCTTTGATAAATTTCCTGTAATATCCAGTATGGCCCAGTGTAGTCCGCATTTGTTTGATTGAAGTAGGAGGTGGAAAATCAACTATAATTGCAATTTTAGATGGGTCTACCAACAATCCTTGCTTGCATACAATATGACCTAATAGCACTCCAAATGGTGAGAAGAAGATGCATTTCTTCAAATTCAAAGCAATTTGACCGGCCTACATTTTTCCAACATTAGCCTTAGACATTCAATATGATTTTACAACAAACTAAAAACAGTCCAGTCATCAAAGTATGCTTCTAAAAATTTATACAAAAAATCTTTGAATGCTTCGACCACCACCCTAGAAAAGATGGTTGGGGCATTCTTCAATCCAAATGGGACTACTGTATATTGGTAGGATCCCCACTCTGTGGCAAACATAGTCTTATGACGGTCCTCCTTGGTAATGCGGATCTGATGGTGTCCCAAAAAGTCGTCTGTAAAAGAATATACTTCTTGGCCTACCACGTTATCCAACACTTTGTCTGTGAATGGTGTAGGGAAAGGGTCATGCAGACAGGCATCATTCAACTTTCTAAGGTCCACACAAATCTTGATTTCTCCTGTCTTCTTGTCTTGTACCATCATAGGGCTGATCCACTCTGACTCTTCGAGAGGTTCAATAATCCCTGCTTCTAGCATTCTGTCGAGCTCAATCTTCAATTTTTCCTTGTATTTCGGGTTCAGTCCTTAAGGTATTTTCTTGACTGGCTTCACATATGGTTTCAAAGGTATTCTCATCTCACCCATAGGCCCTTTGATTCCCTTTATATCAGTGAAATTGGTTGGAACAAGTCCTGATATTCATGCAATAACTCTGTAATCTTGTCAATGGTAGCAGCATCCCAATAATCTCTGACATTGGCAAGCTTCGGTGTCTCCTCTGTCCCAATATTGACTTTATTTATTTTGATCGGCTGTCCTATGAATGGCAACTCAACTCTTGGTCCTTCCACATTTTTGTGGCCTTCTGTCTCAGTGATGTTTAACTTCCTCAGATCATCATCTTCATCGGCATTAATGTTGTAACATTCTTGCAATTTATAGAATGGCACGGTCCATTCATCCTCTTCGTGCTCCAAATGGAGGCCAGATGCCTCCTTAAATACTTTATGTCTCACAATCTGTAATGCTTGGTCTACTAAAGGAAATTCACTTTCAAACAAAAAGGTGGTTACAAAATTATGGATCATACCTTCCTAATCTGAAGTGACGAGGCGTAGCTCTGCTTGAAGGTACCAATTGATAGAGATTGTGTCCAGCAAGTTAATGAATCTGTGCACCCATTGTTTTCAAGGAATGTCACTCTAGGCCTCTTCGTAGCTTCGCACATGGTCCTTTGGGCAACTTCGACCTGTGTACCTCACTTTGCATCATTCTACTTGTGCTGAGAACCATGTTGTCATCAAAGTTCGACATTGTGTCCAGTTTGTGATATTTCCTTTGTGCGTCCCCCACCATCTTGCTGGTGTTCCTTTCATGGCCTCATCCATTTCCAACAGCTGTTGTTGTGTTAGTACACTTGTCTCAAACTCTGAGAAGAATTTTTCTAAAGGGTTCAACCCATAAAATGTGGGTAAGTTACTGACAGTTGTGTTGAGCCAGCTAACCTCACTAGTAATTCTAGCACATCTTCTGGTAGATACTTTATACATCTAGTTCTACTAGTTCTCCAACACTTCTTCTGAGTCTAATGACCATGTGTTGTCTCTTCACCAACTTAGATTCCCATCGGCTGTAGGATTGATATAATCCTGTTGTCTGGTCTTTAGTTTGTAGATGTTTTCCAATTCGTACACATTGTCTTCTTCTCTAATAGGCTCTATGTATCGAGGACCCTCATCTAGATCTAAAGGTACAATGACCCTAAGGCCATCTCTTTCAAATTTCCTATGCCTCTTATTTAGATCAACAACAGTAGAATTGTTGAAGGCCCAATCAATTCCTAATAATGCAAGATAAGGGTAGTTGTCATCAACAATTTCAATTACTTCAAAATCTGCAAAGGTTCTAACTCCATCGATGTCCACAGGGACATGCTCCAATCATTCAAATGGGTTGACAGCTTGCTGATTAGCCATTCTAAGCCTGATAGGGGAATAGATCAACTTCAGTTTTTCCATCAGTGCCCAGGTTTTCTTCATCATGACATTGACCTCTGACCCTAAGTTAAGGACCACATAGTCTATATCATATTCACCTATTTGAGCATTCAGGTGTAATTCTTTATTTGTCCTTGTCCTTTTCCCAATTTGTTGCACTGCTCTATTCAGTAGGGAGTTTGTCTTTCCTAGCTCATACTTCTTGATTAAATCTTGTAATTCTTTTACAGCGCTTTAATCTTGAATCAACTTAACACAAGTGCACAAAAATATCCTATGTTTGCTTACCTCTTTTCCTTCTGTTGGCGATGCAGAGTGATCAAACGCATGAGGCATGCCATATTCTTTGATTTCTTGTTGTTTCTTTGATGAAGACCCTTGATCTCCTTTGAAATCTTTTCTTGCCTCCTCAAATATATGTCTTTCTTTCTTAGCATCGAACAATGGGGTCTTCTCTGTAGCTTTCTTGACTCCGTGGTCGTCTGCAGTATTTCCTTGGGCTGCTCTATCTTCTCTTGTAGCAACGCCTCCTCGAGTGATAACAGCGACTCTAGGGTCTGCTCTGTGAGGTTCAGCATATATTAGTTGCACTTTCGGGTTTTGATGAGGTCCTCATCTTTCCTTAAGCTTATCTAGCAGCAAAGGGCAGTCCTTGATGACATGCTCGAAGGAATTGTAATAACTGCAGGTTGTGCAAGGGTTCTGGCAGTCCCTCGCTAAATGTCCTGGCTACGCACAGTTGTAGTAGATTATTTTTCCTCGACCTTGACCCATACCTCCTCCTCATCCTCGTCCTATGTATCCACCACGAGGATTGAAACTTCCTCATCTGGGAGAATTATATTGTGCATTGTTTCCTTCTTGGTGTACTTCACCTTGGATCTTGTATATGTCCCTTGATCTTTCGTGCATCAAGTCAAAATCCCTACATTCTCTATCATCATGCCCTACGGACTTACAAAATGTGCAGTACACATTTGTAGGTGTCTGAACATACTTCTGCATATAATAGAACTCACCAGGGCGATGTCGGTTCCTGCATACTTTGCACCAGGGCAGGTTAACTTGCTTCAAAGGGATCATCACTCCTGTGGCCAAATATTCATGAAACAGGGGACAATGTTCTTTATAATGACCTTCAGATATGCATATTACACACCAGATATCTTCTCTTTTGTCCTTCCCCTTTTCCTTCTTCATATCCTTAACCTGCAAAGATAAACTTGTCAGCCGACTCAAGATCTATCTCATGCCTGAGCTAGATTCTCCCATAGGTGTTGATTGAAGCTTCATGGCGATATCCAAAGATTCTGCCTGCAATGCAAACTTATGTTGCATCATGGGAACTCTGATGTGTGGTAAAAGAGCAACAATGAACCATTCTTTGTTCTACTCATCTGGGATCTTAAAAGTCAATCGGCCTGTTAGGGTCTTGAATCTCTGATCGAACTCCCAAACAGGTTCGGCTCCCTTCTGTTTGATCTCCTTCAACTCAGTAATACACTGTGACTCCGACTTAGGTTTTTTAAACTCTACAACAAGCGCGTTCTTGATCTCATTTAGTGGCTTAGGCTGCGCAAGTCCTTGGACAAGCTTCATGTACCAGCTCAGTGCACGATCCCTCAACGTAGTGCTAAACTGGTTTCTTTTAACAGCTTCATCGATAATATTTTTAATGTTCCATACGGCCTCACACAGGAACCAATGTTGATCAAGATATTCAAATCCATCTCCTTTAAAGATAGGGAGCCTCATCGCGTCTTCCATAGAGTTGCCTAGGTTTTCTGTCTGAGTAGATGCTGAACTACTAGTAATAGTAATCTGTGGACTCTGGTGATTCGAAATATTCTGATTACTTAGTGTTTTTGAAATAACAGAAGGATTGATATTACTTACTTCAGTGGTATGTGCAGTTTCTAATGTCTCTGACTCGTTTTGGTGAAGTTCTTCAGCTTCCTCTTCCTCTGCTCTGGTGGGTTCCGAATGTTCTTCATCTATCATATCTGCTTCTTCTCCACTATAGAAACCCTCGTCTCCATAGTTTTTCTTGAACAGGTTCTCAAGGTGAACCCCTCGAAATACTTTCCCACTACGTGTATGTCTGTCTTATGTGTCATTGTCGCTGTCTAAATTCTTGAACATTAGCCTTTTCGGATCCAACCAATCTACTGTATCTTCATGACGTTATTTTCATGCAACAACATCTTGATTCTTAGCTTCAGAAATTGTAAAAATTTTCCTATGGGTCCTTTGAATAAGTATTTGTTGGCCTGGCTATATGATTATGTTCTGTCAATAGAAAATTCAGTGATATACCCTCCAATGGTACTATCGAACTAGTGATTTATAGCCCTTGATACAACGTTGTCAACTCTCTTAACCTTCTTAATCAACTCCGACATCCATACCACAGGAGGTCTAGATCTCAACTCGAACTAGGTATCGGCTAACCTAGCTAACCACTCGTATATCTCTTGATGGATTCCTCCAAAGAATATCTCGTGAATATCGGTGAAGATGTGTCTCTGCAGCCAATCTTCAGTACTTAGCTTAGGGTTCTTGTTTTGGACTTCTGCGAAGTCCCTCTCTTGATCCTCTATCCACTTCTGAATCTCTGTCTTCAATGGGAACCACCTTGACATTCCCTTACACAGATTCTTATCCCAGAAAGGGAACCATTTGTTGGCACAGGGGCAGACCCGAGGTTCACTCCAAGAGCGCACCAACAATCCCTAGCTACTAGCCCTTTCGACAACACCTACGAAGCAGATGAGGTCTCACCCGAAATAGCTTAAGAGGGGGGTTGCAGGACAGGGATGTCTACAACCATGGGAATATCAAGTGGATCTATCCAAACAACAATACAACATTCATATATCACTTATCATCTAGGTCTATCCTGCACAGCTACAGATCTGTTCTAACATAAGACTGCAAATAACAAGATAACAATGACAGAGATCCAAGCATCAATCACACATACGACACAAAATATATGTGGTTCACCCTCTCTCTAGGGCTATGTTACTATGCTTATGATTTATTAAGGCAAAGCATACAGTTCTTATATGCACTCTCAGCTAGTAGGTCTTCTTTCTTCTCTCTCTTCGTCTCCCCTCCCTATGCAGCCAGTTGCAGGACTTGACCTTCGCACATAGCTGAAGATCTCACAATACAATCCTCTCCCACCACAATAGAGCTATAAAAAGAATATCATACCAATACTCAATGACCAACAACACCACCCAGGTCCTCTTGACCTTTATTTATACATTACAATCCCTCACCGATAGCCTTAGGTCGAAACCTAGGTACCAAAACCCTAGGTGTCTAAAACCCTAGGTCAACTTGACCTTCTTTTTCTGGACTTCGCCAGCCTGTCTTTCCTTCTTCATCACACGGTGCTCCAAAGCATCCAATTATGGCTTTCTCTGCTTGCTGAGTTGTCCAAGATCCTTCTTTCTTGTTGATCTGTCATCCCTAATCTCCTCATCCAACGGCTTTCTTTTCCGCACTTCACTCCATCTTTTCTGCTCTTTTGATCACTTCGACTCAGTGACAGTTACTGTGTCTCCCACGAAGCTCTCTTTTTACCTTTCCTTCCTTGTTCTTCGCTTCCTTCCATAACCAAGGGCCAATAGGCATTGTCAGTAGGGCCAACCACTTAATGACCTCTGCTAAGATGAGGTTCTTCTGGCTACCACTATCAACGATGAAGTGCAGTGGGGTGCCTTTTACCCACATATGTGAATGGAAGAGGCTTTTTCCTTCTTCTCGCTCATTTGGTTCACCAGGATGGAGCTTGGTGGTAGAAATGGTGGCACTGGGTTTCGCGTCAATGATCCATCTTCCCCTTTCTGGTTCTGACTCAGACTCAAAACCTGCATCTGATTCAGAGGCTTTCACTTCGGCCATTAGCAATTGTTTTGAGCGGCACATAGAAGTGTTATGCCAAGGGATCTTATGGAAGTCGCACCACTTCCCGATATCTTTCTTTGTCTTTATGGTGTCCTTCTTTGCTTGCATATTGGACTGGTTGTCCTGATATTTTCCATCTTTTCTCTGTCCTTTTTTCTGTGGTTTGGGGCGGCCCCTTCCTGGCTTTTGCTGTGAGGGGTTCCTAGGCCCAAATTGTCGTGTCTTTTGTTTGAGCTTCTGCTCGATTTTGACTTCATATCGGTAGGCTACGCCCAAGGACGAGATGTCCAAAAACTCAATTTCAGTCTGGATGTATCTATGAAAAGCATCACGATACTTGAGCACCATATGTTTCTCTAAATCTTTGATACCCATCTTGGTGCACAATGTATGTAAGATATTTGTGAACTCTGGCACTGCTTGGTCTCTTTCTTGTCACAGTGTGGTCCATTTGGTATACAAGTCGTCATAACTTCCGAAAGGGTAGTATTGTTCCTTAATAGCATTCCTGAAGGATTCCCAAGTGGCCACGACTGTAAATAATGAGGGTTTCTCTGTTTCCTTTTTCTCACAAAAATTTTCCCACCAATCTTTGACATGGGGAACGACTTTGAGGAGTGCAAAAGTAATATTTTCTCTATTTGAAAATTTATGGACAGAAAAATACCCTTCTAGTAGATTCAACCACTTTTCTACAACATCTGCATCTATATGACCTTCAAATATAGGAAGATAAAAGTTGATTTGTACCTTGAAGGGGGCGGCACCTCCACTCGAGAAAGATGCGTCGCCTGTTGGTAGCTGCCGAAGGATTTGTGCGAAACTATCCATCATCTCATTCCTATGTTGCGTGAGGTATTCCTCAAGCAACATTTTGAAAGGATCTCCTGTCCCACCATATTTCTTTTCTCCTTCCATGAGAGTTCGCTTGGGCATGCGAGAGATGTTGTCCTCAAGAGAAACAAGCTCAAGACCCAATTCTTTGTACCCTGACCTCATTGGGGGCATGCATTAGGACGACAAGGAGAAGACCGCTCTGATACCACTGATCCATATTTTATGAGAAGAATGAAATGAATACAAATTATTAAAATATGATTAACACAGAATAACAAAGATATAGTAAAACTGGTTTTCTATTCAATAACGAAATAAGCTGAAACTGTAAAATGCAGCAGAAAACAAGCTTGTTGGAATGGTGTCGGCTTATCTCTGAGAAGAGATGTGACGATTGCGCTCATTAGTAAGAAGATGATTACAATGAGGCTCTGAAGGCCATTTTACAATAAACAGTAATGTAAAAAACCCTATACATCCAAAATCCTAACCCTAGGATATGAAGCGCCAAAAGTCATGTGGACCCCATTTGGGTAAGTCAGTACATCAACTTCCCAGGGTCATAACTTTTGCATACGATCTTTGTTTTAGGCGCATGATAGCCCATTGGAAAGGTATCATCGAGGAGATTCATTTTTGGGGCTCCATCATGCCTTTGGTTATCATTGAGATTCTCAATCCCAAAAAACCTTCATTTAGGCCCTCAAAATGGCCCCAAAAGTTAAAACGACTAAAAATAGTAAATTGCCAAAATTGCCAAAAAACTGTTTTGAGCGAGTTAGAAAAGGTGGGTGGCCACCGATATCCAACTGGATCAAAAATATTCCCCGCACACCAACGAGGCACATTTTATCAGTTTCAACGATCATATCCAAGGCTCTAATATTTGGAATGCATCCTGGCATAATCGACCTCTCATTCAGGAGCACGCATTCTGGGAAATCCAGGATGGTCAGAATGCTCTTTTTTGGATGGATTCTTGGAAAAAGGTACCTCCTTTGCACTCCTTAGACAGCATGCACCCCCTCCAGCATCATATTCCATAGATGGATCATCTCAAAGAAGCAAACCTTTAGTTAAATGTTACCCATCATCCCTCTTGGAGAACCTGGAAAAATCTTCCTCATGACCTACACATTCCTAAAGATTGTAATATGTAACCTTCGCTCACCATTGCCTCACAAAGGAAAATTCACATCAGAAATGGATCAGACATTCTCCAATGGGGACACTCCCCCCTGGGTACGTTCACAATTAAAGAAGCCTACATCCTTCAGGAGAATTTCCATACCCAACCAAAAGAGAATATATGGCATATTATATGGAGATCAAAATTGTGGTCAAAGGTCTCCACTTTCCTATGGCTCATGGTACAAAATCGAATCCTCACCTAGGACAATCTCCGGAAACATGGATTTATAGGGCCCTCAATTTGTCATCTCTGTTAACAAAATGAAGAGTCAACATAGCATTTACTCAATCAATTCTTCATCAGTGATGAGATCTGGGATCAGGCTTCTTATATCATGAGGAAAACCAAGAGAGAAAGAGACAACATCATAAAAACCATTGAGAATTGGGGAGCCACATACTACACTAACCCAAACTTGAACATGATATGGAAGTTACTACCAGGATTCATTATATTGAAGATATGGAAAGAGAGAAACAAACACATCTTTCACTCCCAATCCTCCTCCCCTTCTCACATATGGTCAAATATTTTTGAAAATGTGTAAGAAACCATTCGCGCTTAGCACTGGACACAAGAAGACCTCTCTGGAAATCCCCAAGAATCCATCATCCTCTCAAACATGAAGCTTAACTTACCAAGAACCTCACCCAACAATACTCCTCACCCCACTTCCCTAACCCCCATACTCTCTTCTTGGTAGTGCCCCTCTCCAGGATATGTTAAATTAAACTTTGATGGGGCTTCGAAGGGTAATCCTGGACCTGCAGGGTTTGGAGTAGTCCTTCGAGACAGTAGAGGGAAAATAAATTATATCTTAGCAAGGTACCTAGGCCATGACACTAATAATTTCGTAGAGATCTGGGGCCTCATCGGGGGAATACAACTATCCACTAGCCTAAATCTAAACCATATAATCATAGAAGGGGATTCTCAAGTAATCATCTCACTTGCCACCAAAATCATCAATGGATCCGATCCTGCCAAAGTGTCCCCAAGTTGGCGCCTGCTTTGTCCTCTTGAAACCTTATGAAGTTTTCTCCTTCCTTCTCTCACACTCATCCCTTTCCATGTGCGATGAGAGGAAAATAAGGTAGATGATAAAGTAGCTAATGAAGGTGTCTCATCTCAATCAGGGGACATTCTAATCGAGACTCATCAATCCCTAACACCATCGTTGTTGCTTCACTCTATGGAGATTTCACTCAAAGATTGTCCTCCCCTAGATGGGGTGACATCTAGAAACCATGCGAACTAGGAAGTTAATACCCCAAGTTGCCACCCTCTCCCTCAGTCCCTTCCACATGAGTAACATTCACTCGATGGGAACGATGGTGCACCTATGTGGGAAGCTAGTGTTAATGGCGCACTCAAAGCATGAGCTGAAGTCTGTCAGGACTGGTACAAATCATCTGCATGTTGTCAACTCAGCCTTAATGGAGCTCTCCACTATCAATTCAGACACAAATACGAAGGTTAGCATTGGAAATTGTCTCATTATTCATATTCTTTTTCTTGTTCATTTTCGTGTTCAGGTCCAGACTCGAGTTTATCCCTCCCATTCTGGTTTCTCATCCCCTGAGCATCCTCTCCTCCTCCTGATTTCCATTGTTCCCCAGCTTTCCTAATTCCTCGATAAAGGGGAAATAATAAGAGGGGACCAGCCTACTATAACTTTGTTTCTCAGCACCGTCATCCCGAACCCTCTGTCGAACCAGTTCTGCCCCCCATTTCTCATGCTCACCCTGCTGGTCCTTCCTTGAATATTTCACCCAGCTCCACCCAAAATTGGTCGGACAACGACCAACCAATAGCTTATGTTGAGGAAGAGGTCCCTCAAGCCCCTCCTCTGGAACCTACAGACTCCTTCCTCTTCTCTTCCTATGATATTTTGACTCTTCCCCTCACTTCTAATCATCATTCCCTGGAAGGCGATTTTTCTCCAAAATTGGAAATTTTCCCCTTCGAAGGAGAAATTCCTACCATAGAGAAGGAAGAAGCAACTCCAGTTGTTGTTTATTCTCAACCACCTGTAGCTTCAGCTCTTGTGTCACCCAACACATGGTGCTTCTCAAAGAATCATCTACAACTAATTTTTGAAATGAGATGGGATGCAGTAGAGAAACTTCACCACCAGACTACCCTCTATCGATGCCTGGACGTTCTATTCAACACCCTGTCAAGCGAGCCAACCAAGAACAAGTGCCCAACATGCTGCCAATCTTATGTGTTTCCTCCACAACCTCCAAATGGTGACGAGAATCCGGGTTCACCCACAGTCTAATTTCTTTTATTGTTATTATATTTCTCTGTTCAAAACAACCATGGATGTAGATAGGTTGTTTCATAGTTTAGGAAGTCCAATTTGTACCAAACTTTAGCGAAAACTTGACAACGTACCACCTATTCTGGTTTCCATATGTATGGCAAAACAGGTGGCTAATTTTTCAATGCATATTGTTTTGATGATAATATAAGAAAATACAACTTTTTTATTTACAAAAAAAAAAAATTGCCCGTGGATACAAAGGGCTTTTCCCACTGTGGATGGTTATGCAAGCGTTGCTACTAACAAATGTGAAGTGATATGATTAGTACAAGTTTTATGGAGAAAGATGTGTGCAACAAAAGCAAAGACAAAATGAACTTAATTGTTTTTCTTCTGATTTTTTATTTTTTTTAAATTGTAGTGCTTCGGAGGTCATGGAGAGTTAGTCTTAATAAAAAAATCACTAATATTGGTATACTTAATAGCAATAAAAATAAGGATGGAATAATAAACAAAATGAATGAATGTCTACCAGTGAACGGTTTGGATTAAAAAAATAGCTCACAATGGTGATCTTTACAAGTGGACAGATACATTGACGCTTGTTGCTTTTCCCATGCCATTGCTTACAACATTGCTTCCTATGATTAGCATTTCGACCATACCTACCACGGTAAATAGTTTTGAGAAAAAAATTAGGCTTTTAGTTGTCATGTTTGCTCACCTAATTTATAAGGTCTCGCTCCTAATTTTTAGGGTCTCCTAGTGGTTTAATTATAATATGCCTCTAGCCTGTTTTTATGTGATATTGAAAATGCATTGATTAATGTCTTGGAGGAGATAAACAAAATCCCTTCCAATATGGAAGGATGCCCTACATGTCGTCCTGAAGCTTTTTGTTGCCATATGTGAACTGACTAGCTTGTTAGTTGTCCTCGATTAGAGGGAGTTAGTTCATTGTGTCATATTAAAGGGGTTGTGTTTTTATAACTCAAGGAAAAAAAAAGATCACACAGTATAGTATTTTAGCCACTTTGATTTCATTTATACAAAGATTAGAGATGGAAAAGGTATTGCTAAATTCCCTACAAATTTGTCTCTCAAGGATCACAGAAAGAGAAAAATTGCATGTGATAAGCTCTAAGGAAGAGACAGTTCCATGGATGTTTTCCTGTAAGTACCCAAGCCTAATATGGGGAAGATATTTTCTAAGAACGAAAATCCTTTTTATAACGTATAACATTCCCAAACAGACAATTCATCGGGTTCTTGTTTCACTTTGTAATGATGAAAAAGAAAAGGGGGATCTAGATTCTTTGTACAAATCTAAGAGATTTATAATAACATATGAGGATGATAAAAGTTATGGGTTTCTTATTTTATACAAGAGGTTGTGGATATGGATTTGGATTTGGAGGATTGTTAGAATAATGTAATTACATCCTCAATTAATTTGTCTACGGTTACATGTAGTTGGTCAATTATATGCAACTCCATTGCAACTAAATTTTTATCTTAAAATAGAAGACAATTCAATGGTGTTGTGTGAAGCATCAATTCTACAAACCAACAATTGGTATTAGTGTCAGAGTGGATCTGGGCCTAATTCGCTCACAAGAGGTCCCAGGTGCTTAGGGATTGTGGAGTAAGATAGGCAGTCCATGATAAAGAAAAGAAAGGATTGTGGAGAGATAAATGTGGGATCGACCAATTGCTACAAGAACTAAAGCGATAAAGGAAGTGTCGAAGTGGAGTGATAAAGGCAAGGTTGGAAGATCGCTGGAAGAAGTGAAATGAGAAAGAAATGATCGACAAGCAAGAAGGAATCACCAGCAAGCGATAAAGAGATAAAGACAAGGAAGTCACAAAGTAATTGTAATTTGGATTAAAGACAAGAAGAATCGAGTTATCGTTGCAAGAAGAATCTCTGAGGAATATTTAAATAAAGAAAGGATCGATAGATCGTGTGATGGTGTGGAGCAATAAACCCACAGGGGCTTCACCTTGTTGACCAATATATTATCATGTTCATTCATAAAGGGGGTCTTTAAATTATGAAAAATAAAGTCAATATATTGTAGGTATTGGGGGGGTATAGGGTACGAGGGGGTTTATCGGTATTGGGGGGTATAAAAAGGGGTATTAGGTAAAATGACATGATATATAGTAAAAATAGGGTTTTTTTATTGGAAAAATGTGTTGGGAGGGATTTTAAACAAAAGGATTTGGA
>JASDQU011402613.1:45512-60543 GCA_032191745.1 Picea mariana | reverse complement strand
TAATAGTATTGTCAGAGAAGTTGCGGAGCTGTGATGGTGTTTGGCTTCTCTTGGCTTGCAGAAAGGGTGATGAATTAATTAAGGGCATGATATATCGGGTAATTGTTTTTCAAGGTGGAGATTGTTGGAAACATGCCAACGAATTTCCTCATGCGGTCACATGCACATGCATGCATCTATGTTAATGTGCATGCATGCAATCTATTTATGAACTGTTCATGTAGCTATGTGATCTATTCATGATCAGTCTATGTAACTGAGTGATATATGTTATATATATGAGCATACCCATAGAGGTGTGAATGCAATGTGTAGTGAGTGTGTGAGAGCAAGACACAACACTGAGGTGTTGTGTGTATGAGAGGAGAGGATGGTTGTATGTCTGGGTTGGCTATTGTAATTCTCCCTTGAATAATAAGAATATTGATTATCATTGCTCATGTTTTTTTCCCTCATTGGGTTTCCACATAAATCATTGTGTCAATTGTGGTATTGTTGTGCTTGATTTAATGTGTGTTTAATCTAGCTCGTTTATGCTTTGTTTTTCTTCCATTGCCTAACAAGAACAACGAGAACAACATAAACGATTACATTGAACTCAGAGTAAGGAATTTTTTTCAGTATAAAGAAGTTGGACTTGCTTCAAATCAATTTTGCTCACATATAAACTCCGACAAATTAAGAACTAAACCACAACCCAACGACCCAAATATACAGCATTGCTAAAAGCATTATTAGACTTTTTGGGTGAATACGCGTTTAATTTGCATAGATGCTCTACTAAACTATTTTGTTAGCGATGAATGTCAATTGAATTCCTGAGGAACAATGGACATACATGGAAATTTTAAAAGAATATTTAATTGATTATAGATTTTACAAAGCATATATCATTTGAATCAATGGTTTCTAGCCTCTAATTGAGTTGAACTGACAACCTATGAAATTGTCCAAGGACATAATGGTGACCCTCTCTTTACTCAAGTTGAAACACAATTTCAATTATACTTAATTGTTTTATATAATCACAACATATCATCATTATGAGACAAGMAAAGTTTGTGCTAGACTGGAATTTYATTCATTTCATTTTTTTTGTTGTTAATTCTATTTTTCTAGCAACCATGTTTTCCACCTTCCTCTCACATGTATGCATTGACTACCTACAATTGTGACCAATCGAACTTGACACATGGTTAGGTGTTGCTATCTTAGAGTATGTTACCTTGTCATACGAATGGATCCAATATTCTGCATCGTTGACATATTGATGCTACCTTGACCTTCTTCACCATCATACATCAATAGTTATGGCCTAGGAAGAAGACGACTTAAATGAGATGGACATTTTCTTTTGAGAGTGTCCATGCCCTCATGCATTCGTACAAGCTGCATTGAGAAAGACAAATTAGAATCCGATTCAATGGATGTGGGAATTCCTTATCCAAGTGGATACCGATGGCCACCCACCTTTTCCAACTGGCTCAAAACAGTTTTCTGGCAATTTTGACAATTTACTATTTTTAGCAATTTTAACTTCCAGGGCCATTTTGAGGGCCTAAATGAAGGTTTTTCGGGATAGAGATTCTCAATGATAGTTGAAGGCATGATTGAGCCCCCAAAATGAATCTCCTCGACGATACCTTTCCAACGGGCTATCATACGCCTAAAATGAAAATCGTATGCAAAAGTTACGACCCCAAGAAGTTGATGTACTAACTTACCCAGACGAGGCCCACATGACTTTTGGCGCTTCATCTCCTAGGATTAGGTTTTTGGATGTCTAGGGTTTTGGGCATTCCTATTTATTGTAAAAAGGCCTTCAGAGCCTCATTGTAATGATCTTCTTGCGAATGAGCGCAACCGTCACATCTCTTCTCAGAGATAAGCTGCCACCATTCCAACAAGCTTGTTTCCGCTGCATTTTACAGCTTTAACTTATTTCCTTATTGAATAGAAAACTAGTTTTACTGTATCTCTGTTATTTTGTGTTAAGCACCCGTTAATAATCTGTAGTCATTTCGTTATGCTCATAAAATCCGGATCAATTCCCCACTTCATTCATTGAGATTGTGATAAAGATATGCAATCTCATTCACAAGATGTACTCCATTCTCATTTTTCAGTTATTTCTAATTGGAATGAACGATCACCAGGTTCATGCACACGTTTCGATGACTAGATGTTCCAACTGCTCGTACAACTCAAAAATCGAGAGGAATGCAAAATAGTTTATCTAAATCTCCAATTTTTATCAATGGATCGATATGCAGATTAACATTAATATCAATTAGTCGTCACTTTTTTCCTCCAACTACCAAGATGTGGTCCAATGAAATTTTTTTGCACTCTTAGATTTTTTAATTTATTTTTTTTATCTGAGAAATTCCATTGTATATTTGTCACTTCACACTCCTCCATTAAACAATTAAAAAATAAAATTCTAAATATTTAAAAATCAAAGATATTTTTCTATATTTACAATATTTTGATTAAAAATAAATTTTTCTAAACATTGTGAAAATTTTGCAATTATTATAAAAGTTAAAATGATTTTGATTTACAATTTATCTATTATTTTTCATAAACATTTTGAAAATTTTACAAATTTTATAAAATTTAAAAAGATTTTGATTTGCATTCTATCTAAATATTTAAAAATCCAAAATATTTTTCTATATTTATAATATTGAGATTAAAAATTATTTTGACACAAACATTCAAAAACAATGTGAAAATTTTGCAAATTTATAAAAATCAAAAAGATTTTGATTACAAATTTATAAAAAATTATAATAACTTTTAAAAACAATTATTTTTATTTTTAAATCTTTTCATTTTATTGAAAAACCACTCTTTATTATCAAATTCTTCATTATTGTTTCTTGTAAAATAACTCTTTTATAATAGTACCCGCAGCGGTTGTTTCCCCAATTGAAGTTTAGTGATAAGCAATTGACCAAGTGAAAGCAGAGCCAATTCCAGAAGCACCACCCGACGAAGCAAAGCCATTAGCAAAGACAACCAATTGCAAAGGCAGGAGAGCACCCTTTATTAAATAGATAGGGGTCACGTGCGTGTAGATCTGCTACCTTCTGGAAATTGAATCCTCCATTCCAGACCAAAGTTGACGGGAGCAGAGTAGTTCCGATCAGAATGCTCTATTTAAACCGGCATCAAATTCTCTGGATCTATCACTATTCTCTGGGTGAGAATAATTATTATATTATAATTAGACTTCCCGATCTAAATTATGTAAACTTTGTAATATTGAAATCTAACTACAATATTATGACTAACTATAAAAACATGCACACTATAAGACAATTATTTTTCTTTAAATTATTCCAATATATTATCTCTTCTTAAACATTAAACTAAATCAAAGTATGTATAGAACAGTTGTCCTAGCTAAACCAACATTGAAATGCAATATATAATAGCTAAGTTTCAAGTTTTGTATCTTTAAATTATTCCAATATATTATCTCTTCGTGGACATTAAATCAAAGTGAGTACACAACCGTTCTCATAGCTAGACCAATATTGAAATGCAATATTATATTATAGTTAAGTTTCAAGTTTTGCACTTACAATGCATGATGTGATGACAGCCAAAACAATGCATGCTCCTGAAAAAGCAATGCATGCTCCTGAAAAGGGTGGTACGGACATTTACAATAACAAGTTATAAATTGTGTTGTTTTTGTATGTTTGTGTAATCTACAGTGAAAAGGGTGGTAGGGACATTTACAATAACGAGTTATAAATTATGTTGTTTTTATATGTTTGTGTAATCTACAGACCTACCACCAAAACTTTATTAATGATATAATGAAACCAGCCTTTATTGTATGTGTTGTTCTGTAATCATACCCAAAGGGAAAGTTTAATGAAATATTCGATTCATAAACTTATACATATAAATATTTTGATGCCATCTCTTTATTAAAGTTTAATGAATTATTCAATTCATAAATTTATATTGATAAATATTAAATTTAATGAATTCTTCAATTCATAAATTTATATAGATAAATATTTTCTATCATTTTTTTATTAAAATTTAATGAATTTTTCATTAAAGTTTAATGAATTATTCAATTTATAAACTTATACAGATAAATATTTTGATGCCATTTCTTTGTTATGTGGTACAAGCATTTTGTGAACTTTGCACCTATCACTTTCTTTGTTAGGTGGCGTTTACAAATTATTTTATGAATAATAATAATAATAAACTATAAAGCTCTCAAAAGGATTAAAAACTACCCACATAAATTCATGAATGGTAACTAAATTTTTACTTAGAATGGAATCCTCAATATATTTCCTGTTTTCCAGTTTTCCACCACACGATTTTAATTGGATAAGGATTGTGCAATCCAAAAAGTCCAAAGAGTTTAAATTCTTATGGACCCTACTCTAGCCCAGAAATTAAGATGAAAGATAATAATCTGAGTACAGTTTTAAGCAACTATGATTAGGCTTTTGTGCCACAAATTTCTTCCATGCTTTTACGGCTTTACGTGAGTTAACGATCTCGTGGAACACTTGAGACGACTTCAACTTTACGACGTCTATGTTTTTATTTTCTTTGATGAGTTGAGGATGGCTTTATACCAGAGAGGTCGTCACTTTCCTCACTAAATTTGGAGGAAGAGCTTCAAGTTCCTGCAACACCTTCTCTATGTCGCGAACCAGTCGTTCTGCGAGACTCCGATTGAAATCTTCGCGAACCACCACGTGTAGAAGGATGATGTGCTATGCGTCGAGAGCCATGGTGCACGCGGGCACAATCCACCCGAACTTTCTCAGGTGGTTAGAGATCTCATACTCATCGTGCCTACTACTGTCCTTGAGCGAGAACGCCACCAAAGGGACCCGGACCTCTTTTGACAGTATGATGAACCACCCAGACGTCAACAGAACATCGGTGAGAGCCTTGGCATTTGTCACACAGTTGCACATGATATTTCAATAGCCCTGCCCAAACAAACAGACAATTCAATATTTTAATACTATTTTCACAGGGATTACAGCTGAATGAAATAAAAATAATAGAAGTTTGAAAGGAAACAACAAACCTCAAACCCCGGACGTATGATCTGGTAATATTGAACAATTATTTGACTGGCTCCTACAGAGTGTCAAGATCTAGGCTTTAATTCAAAGATGCTTCATCCATGAAAAACCTCCAATATCCCCATCAACCTAACAAATTGAAATGAAATACAGTGATCATCCAGTAAAAAAAAATAATTTAACCTTTGGAGAAGTTGAGGGTGAAGGTGGGTTGATCGACGCTCAAATAGTTGATGTGAGAGAGATCTGAGAATTGACATTTGCAGTGCTTAACAACATCGTGACGAATTTTTAAAATATAAGTAAATAAATTAGACACTATCATTATTTTCCAGTTGCAGAACAACAAGTCATTGCAAAAAGAAGAACATGACTATGTTGACACCCCACAGTAAAATAAAAAAGGAAACGAAGGGATCCTCCTGGTCACAAGATTAATTCCCCCTTCCTTTTGTTGCATCATTTTCCCTCTGCCTGCTCCAGATCTCTGTCGAGCTTTGGATGAGCTTTCAAATGATGTAAATTTGAGGTCCCATGGCGGGTTGAGTCCATGTATTGATTTGGGTTTTTTCGATTTCTGGGGTTTTAGGATATGGATGGATCTCAGAACAACGGTGGCAATGCAGTGCCTCCATTTCTCACCAAGACGATGGGAATGTGGTACCTTCATTTCTCACCAAGGCGTATGAGATGGTGGATGACAACTCCATGGACTCAATAGTTTTATGGAGCCCCGGGAATAACAGCTTCATTGTGGAACCCCCACGAAATTTGCTCTTACTACTTCGCTCTTATCTACGATCTTTCATGTCATGGAGGAATCACAGGCTCTAGAGAGGATGGAGCAAGCCTTTAGAAGGGATGCACTAACTGAAGCATGGTTGTAGAACATAATACACAAAGATAAGCTTAGGGTGGGACCTCCCAGCAGCGACGACACATTCCAAACACACACTCTATCTTCGCTCCACATGTCTTTGTCTTTATACCCGGAGGTATATGCACTGCCATGTGATTTTAAAGTACATTAACACATGACTTCATTCCATACGCCCTGGACAAATGACGAAAGTCGAGAGAAGAACCTCCCCTTAAAGAACGCCTTCGACATAATAATCAACTTCTTTGAGTAGAGGCACATGTCTATGATGGTCCTGGATTGACTGTGACTAGAGAATCTGAGACTAGGTAAGCTTCTGGATCTTAAACTAAAGGATATGCATCTGGATCAGGATCTCTAACTAGGAAACGAACTACTAGCACTATAAGATCTAAATCTGCATATGCCTATGCGGGTAGATCGGCTCCTATAATTACTGGAATGGGTAGCTCCACCTTTGCTACTGGATAAACTGGGTAAATGCTTTTACCTTTGGCACTTGCGGGTTCTGTCTATGATGAGAGACTTCGTAGTATTCTATAAATTCTTAGACTAGCAAAACCACTTTATAAAAGTGGTTGAAATACGTCGATGGGCATATATCAACCACTTTTATAAAGTGGTTGTTGATAGTTGACGACCAACTTGTGTGAGGGACAACTATTAATATATTCTTGCATAATTAATATAATAATTAATTTTTACATCAATATAATATATACTCATAAATATTAATACATTAATGTATACTATAAAGTATTAATTAATTAACAAAATAATACATTAATCATAAATATAATATTACACTAAATATAATAAAGTAATACATGTAATATAATAAAGTAAAGTAAGACATTATTAAAGTAATAATAAAAGAATAGTGTAATATATTAATTAATAATACACTAAATATAATAATAAAGTAATACAATATAATATAATATTAAAGTAATACATGTAATATAATAAAGTAAAGACATTATTAAAGTAATAATAAAAGAATAATGTAACCTATTGATTAATTAATTAATTAAGTAAATACATTTATAAAGTAAAACATTTTTTTTTAAATATTAATACATTAGCATATCATTAATAAATTAATAAAATTTCCTCAGATGGGGTGACACGTAGCACACAAGTGCCACGTTGCACCAGGCCTGGCCAGATCATAAATAAGGATGGTTGGCTCCCATCTCCTCGTCATTAAGTATGGGATCCAGCCATAACTGTCAGTCAGAAGCCATGAGACTTCTCCCTCGTGCGAACAGCCCGACGGTAAATAAATTCAATGTTAGGGAGGCGATAATGGCAGTCGTCCCATCGCACCTCCCGGTTATCCTCCAGCTACGCAGCAAATATCTCCATTTCGCTTTCGGTCTGCACCAGGCTAGAAGTCTTGAGCTTGGGTGCAGCCATTGCAACACCTCCTGCAACTTCGCCATTTGCCTTATCCTCTTGATGCCACGGGAGAGAGGAAATTCGCGTCATGGCCCTGTCCGGTATAGCCTGGCTCTGAGACAGAAGTGGCAACAACAGCTAGAGAGGGCGCTCTCAATTGCCCGCACTCAAAGAACTCAGATAACTCGCAGGGAAGACAGGGAAGGGATGGCATGGTCACCTCCAACAACGTTTGTGGAGGAGGCCATCCCAAAGGAACCCATATAGCTCCCTCTGGAGTCTATTCTCTTCACGGTGCCAGAGAATTGGCAGCCTCCAACCAGTTTCCCTGAGGAAGAAACTCAGTCAATTACAACGGCTCACCATGGTATCGACACCATGGACTCAAGAATGGAGGCTCACCATGGTATCGACACCATGGATTCAAGAATGGAGGAATTCCATATCTGCTACGTCGAGGAGGAGCTCCCAGAGGAGTGCCTCCATATGGCCTCTCAGGATGACACACTCTCAGCGGGCTACTCTCCTTTCAAAGCCACATAGAAAGAAGATGACCCCAGGAAGAAGGTAGGAGCACAGGGAGGAAGCGCAGAAGTGGACCACCATAACGGAGCAGAGGAGGGAACACATGCGACAACAAGTGAGATAGTGGGGGGCGGCACGTCGAAGGAGGGTGGTGAGGTCCTTGCGCCACCTCCTATCATGACAACACCGGATCAGTGGCGTGTCCCTCCACCCTTCTTCCACCCGGAACAGTTAGACGTGGTGTTTGACCTGAGAAGCCAGATAGTAGACCTGGTCTACCGCGACACACTCATGAGCCAACACATAGACATGATATACAAGGCTTTCTCCAATGCACCAACAAAGAAAAGATGTACGACGTCTACGAGACCCTATACTCTGCCAGCTCGGAATGGACTGCACAATGAAGACCTCGACAATGAAGACCTCAACGAGTAATAGCTTGGCTAGGATTGCCTTCTGGTTATGGTTAGATGTTCAGGTTCTGGTTAGGGGTTCAGTCATCTCAAACTCTTTACTGTTTAGTTTAGTTTTGATTTCAGCTTTCATGGATAATGCACGGACTATAGGCCGCCGCTTGTCTTGGTTTCCTCCGGGCAGGGCAGATGGTGGTTTGCCTCTTTTGGGCATGGTTATCCAAGGCTGCCAATTGTTCTGGTTTCCGCTAGTTTGGCGGAACAATTGGCAGCCTAAGGACATATGTTTCTTTTTGTATAATATATGATATAACAGGCTTCGCCCTCTTTTTACTTTAAAAAAAAATTAATAAAATTTAAATAAGTCACTAAATTAATTATAAAGTAATACACTAGTAATGCAAAAATACATTAATAGTATATTTAAATGAATAAAGTATAAATACATTACTAAATTAATTATAAAGTAATAAATTAGTAATGAAAAATACATTAATAGTGTATAAATACATTAATGTGATATTACATAAATGAATTAATATATTAATGATATATTAATTAGTGTATTAATAAGTAAATATATTTAAGTATTAATGTATTGATTAATTAATACATTAATGTAATACATAAATTAAAGTATCAATAAATTATTGTAAAATGTGATGTATTAATGTAACAAGTTAATTAATAAATATCTTAATAATGTATTGTATTAATTAATTAATTAATTAAAACATTAATAAACTATAAATAAATTAATACATTAATAAAATGTTAATTTAATAAAAGTTAATAAAGGAAAAATACATTCAAAATAGTCCCCGAGGTGTAGGACAGTCGGTGACGTAGTGTGTTGTTAAGGCACTCTGTGATGTTAAAGTCATCGGTTCGAAACCTGCAAGGACAAAAAAATCCAGCCATGTTAAGTGTTGGTGTGGCTCAGGATATGCACTTATATCACACCGTGGTGCTATGGTTTGTCATATAGTGATGACGATTCTATGTGCATATCATTGCGACGTGAGAAAGTTCATCGCATTGTGACAAAGGAAAGAGTTTTGTAACATAATGAGGTATGAGCATGAACGTCACATATCAATGTGGGTTATGTTCATCACATTGCGACGTCAACAAATTTTCATTTCATTGCAATGTAGGGTTATTTTTTTCACATTGTGACAATGGATTCTGCACATTACATTGTGACAAGGGGTTATATTCGTCATAGTGCAACGTTTGAAAATGTTTGGCACATTGCGCAATTGGTTTCTATACATTACATTGCGACAAAGGGTTATGTTCGTCACATGCGACATATGGAAACATTTTTCATAATGCGACATTGGTTTTTATACATCACATTGAGACAAGGGGTTATGTTTGTCACATTGTGATGTTTGAAAATGTTTGTCACATTGTAACATTAGGATATATGTGTAACATTGTGTCGTGAGGATATCTTCGTCAAAATGCAACGACAAGGCTATGTTCGTCACATTGCGACATCTATTTATGATAATCACATATCAATGTTACTATGCTTTTACATATTGCAATGTTACTATGTTCGTCACATTACAATGTTTGAAAATGTTTGTCACATTGTAACGTTAGGATATGTGTGTAACATTGTGTCGTGAGGATATCTTCGTCAAAATGCAACGACAAGGCTATGTTTGTCACATTGCGACCTATATTTATGATAATCACATAGTGATGTTACTATGTTTTTTCATATTGCAATGTTAATATGTCCATCACATTGCGACGTTAGAATGTAGAGTTTTTGTATGTCACATTGTGTTGGTTGGTTTTGTATATTAGACTACAATGTTGGCATATGTTCATCAGATTTTGACATCGAAAAATGATCATGAATTCATTAATAAGATATTCAAGAATACATTCATTCAATAAATAAAATAATCATTAATGAATTAATACAATATGCTACATTAATAAAGTAATACATTGAAAATACATTAATAAACTAATAATATATTAAGAAAGTATTAATACATTAAATTTAAGTTTTATAATGTAGTAAATTGATTATTTGTATTTTATTTTTTGAATGTATTAATACTTAAATTTAAACATTACATATTACATGTATCGAATTGCATTATTATATTAAAATATTAATACAATAAAACATTATTTATATATTAATAAAGTATTAAAACATTAATAAAATAATTAAATATTAATAATGTGTTAATAGAGTGATGGGTTAATAAATTAATGTACTAAAGTATTAATTTATTAATTAAATAATATATTAATGTATATAAATTAATGTATAAAATAATAATTACAAGTATTTAATTTATTAAATAATTAAAAAATTAATGTAATTTATAAATTGAAGTATTAAAAGATTAATGTATAACTTCTTAGTATGAATATAATGTATTAATTGATTAATAATAACGTAAAGTACATAATTTAATTAATGTAACTTATAAATTAAATTATTTATAAGTGAATGTATAATATAATGTATTAATAAAATTAATAAATACGTTAATACAATATTAAATAATACATTATTAAAATATTATTATGCTAATAAAATAAAAATACATTAAAACTACTTTAGAACATTATTACATAAATACAAAACATTCATGTATTACATTTTTACATTAAAACATCCATTCATTAATACAATATTTATGAATACATTAATTCAATTCATCCAATAATTATTAATGCATTAATACAATATGCTACATTAAAAATACATTAATAAACGAATAATATATTAAGAAAGTATTATTACATAAAATGTTTGTCACGTTGTAATGATAGGGTTGTGTTCATCACATTACGACCACAAGGCTATGTTCATCGCATTGTGACGATAGGGCTATGTTCATCACATTGCGACATTTATATATGTTTCTCACATTACGACATTACTATGTTTGTGATGATAGGGTTATCTTCGTCACATTGCGATGACATGACTATGTTTGCGATGCCATGTATATGTTCATCACATTGCAATGACATGGCTAGGTTCATCACATTGCGATGACAAGGCTATGTTCTTCACCTTGCGACATCCATATATGTTTGTTACATTCTGACGTTACTATGTTTATCACATTCTGACGTTACTATGTTTGTCACATTACGACATCCATTTTTGCTTGTCACACTGCGATGAAAGGGCTATGTTCATCACATTGTGACGTCCGTATATGTTTGTCACATTGTGACATTATTATGTTTTCGATGACACGAATATGTTCGACACATTGCCATGATAGGACTATCTTCATCAGATTGCAACAACAAGATTAAGTTCATCACATTTCCACGTTACTACATTAGACACATTTTGATATCCATTTATGTTCATCCCATTGCGACGACGGGGCTATGTTCATCACATTGTGATGTGTGTATATGTTTGTCACATTGCGACATTACTATGTTTGCAATGACATGTATATGTTCATCACATTGCAATGATAGGGATATGTTCATCAACTTATGACAACAAGGCTATGTTCATCACATTGCAACGTCAAGATATTTTCATCACATTCTGACGTTACTATGTTCGTCATATTACGACATCCTTTTTTTCATCACATTGTGATGAAAGGGATATGTCCATCACATTGCAACGTCTATATATGTTTGTCACATTATGACGTTAATATGTTTACGATGATAGGGTTATGATCGTCACATTACGATGAAAGGGATGTGTTCATCACGTTGCGACGACAAGTCTATAATCATCACATTATGACGTATGTATATGTTTGTCACATTTCGACATTGCTATGTTCATCACATTACGACATCCATTTATGTTCATCAAATTGTGACTAAAGGGCTATGTCCATCGCATTGTGACATCTGTATATGTTTGTCACATTGCGACATTACTATGTTTGAGATGAGAGGGTTATGTTCGTCAGATTACGATAACATGACTATGTTCGTCGAAATGCAACGTCTCTTTATGTTCATCACAATGTGATGTTCGTATATTTTCATCACATTGTGACGTTACTATGTTTCGTAGATTGTAAAGTTACTTTGTTCAACACATTCTGACGTTTGGAAATGTTTGTCATATTGCGACATTAAAATAAGTGCATCACATAGAAACACCATGATATAAATGAAGGTTTGATTTATATTTTTAATATATAGAAATAATATAAACCAAGATAAAATATAATATAAATTAAATATCTATATAATATAATATGATATAAAAAAAATTTATTGATAATACAATATGAAAATTGATTTTCTTAAAAAACATATTTTTTTTTTTTTTGTAAGTTAGTAATTGTATTGGATCCTGAAAGAAGTTACAGATGACTAAAATGCCTAATCATACGTGGCAGTGGTGCCCTTTTGGGAAACCACCGTTGCCCTAGTACTAGAAAATGTGATGTTTCTAGTCATACTTGGCAGCGGTGCCCTTTAAGGAAACCACCGCTGTTGGTTGTTCAAAAAATAAGGTGTGTCATGTCGATGCCATGCAGGGTAGATACTATTAACCAAAAAAGTATAAAAATAAGAAAAAACTCTGGCCAACCTTCCCTGGATGCATGTGGATGTGTTTGACGTAAACATGGAAACAGGTAAAAATTAGAAACCTGGACCAAGCCTAGGCCCGGTGTAGACTCGTCGAACCTGAGACTTTCCCTTGTCGCGGTCCGCCATTGCTTGCCAGAGGTCTTGGAGGAAGGCCATCAGCTTGTCAACTCGGCTCCAGCGATTGGTGTCTTTGTTCTGCATGTCGAGCATGATTGTCTTGAGCTCCCTCAAGTCCCATTTGATGTCGCTCAGGTCCCTTTGAAGGTTGCTCAGGGTGTCCATGTCCAGTACGCTGTCTCGATTCCCATCGCATGGAAAGAGCGGGGAGGCCGAGGAGGTGGAGGGGGAGAGGGCATGGATGAAGGGGGGGAGGGAGGAGGTGGAGGATGATGAGGAGGGGAAAGAGGGGGAGGCACATAGCCTAACGAATTACCAAAGAAGTCGAACCACTCGACCCTATAGGCGTAGGGGTTCGAGAGGGGAGAGAGCTCATCGGTGGTCTCATGGAGGGGTTGAGCGGGGGTGGGCGCCGCGATTGGGGCCAAGACAGGGAGAAGATTAGCTACAAGAGGAGGAACATGAGCGATTGCTTCCTCAAGGACCATGGCGGGGTCGTGAATGAGCACATCATCTGGAGGTCTGACTGGGGGAGGCTCGAGGTCAGAAGGATGGTCGGGGGTGGGCGGTTTCCTTCCCCTAGGCTCATACCAGGTGGCGCCCTACTTAGCCTTGCCCCTGAGGTGAGGCATGTCGAATGCCAGCGACGGTCTTGGGAGGAAGCTGAGGCCCGAGTTTGCAAAGTTGGGAGCCAAAGGAGGATTGCACCTTAGGGGAGGCGAATTGTGCACAGAAAGCTCGGAAGTGGCGAGTACATTTTGCACCAGAGTAAGAGCAAGGAAATTAGCAAGTGAGCAAGGAAAAGCTGCACGTAGTGCCATGAAGTCTCTTGTGTTACAGTGCATCCTGCTCGTGCGAATGAAGGTTCACGTCGGAGGAGTGTAATGTGGCGGAGACGACGTGAGGACGTTCATGAGGTGACGGAGAGGGTGGGATGGGACTGGTTGGATGCCAGGTGGTTGGCTGCCTGGCCAAAAGGCCTCCCCGTGTCTTGATTTCTCGCTGAATTTAGAAGCACCCCATCCGGGGTATAAAAAACAAATATTATTTCATTATAAAAAATTCAATTAAAAATAATAATTTATTATATAAAGTTAAATATTTAAAAAAATAATTATTAAAAAATATAAATTCAAATAAAATAATTAATTAAAAAAATATCACATCTAAAAATAATCAATTATAATTAATTGAAAAAATATCATGTTAATCTGAATTTCATATTAATATACAATTAAAAAAAAAAAACCATTCTCATTTAATATGCATCTTCACAAATAATAATTGTGAGACATACTAAATTATTAATAATGGAGTTTGTAACTAAATTTCAATAAGTTCAAAGCCAACATTGTCATAACTACATTTCTAAAAATCTCATTATTATAACTGCATTTCTATGTTATAACTCCATTTAAAGAGATAATATAAACCATGATTTTAAATACAGATAAGTTAAATCTCTATATAATATAATATAAATTTTATTGATAATATAATATGAATTAATTTTGATAAAAAAAATTATTTCATTATAAAAAATTTAATAAAAAAATTATAATTTATTATATAAAATCCAACATATTAAAAAATAATTAATAAAATAAATTAATTCAAATAAAACAATCAATTAAAAATAATATCATACTAATCAAAATTTCATATTATTATATAATTAAATTAAAAAAAAAAACTCAAACTCATTGTATGCATCTTCATCAATAATAATTGTGAGTGACATAATCAAAATTTCATATTATTATAGAATTTAAAAAAAAAATCCTCAAACTCATTCTCACTTAATATCACTTAATGTGCATATTCTCACTTAATATGTATCTTCACCAATAATATTTGTGAGTGACATATTAAATTATTAATAAGGAAGATTGCAACCATAGATTTCCATATGTCTCAAAGCCCACATTATCATAACTACATTTTTCCTTAGCTTTCCTTCAAAGTCTCCTTGTTATAATTGCATTTCACTTCTTGTCGCTTAGCTTGCCTTCAAAGTCTTATTTCATGTGTTT